>OY748299.1:14868453-15113554 GCA_963556515.1 Nudaria mundana | reverse complement strand
AACATTCACAGTCTCACAAACAATCATTCGCTTTTAAAATGTAATTTCACAGCTCAGGTTTAATAACCGGATCACTCGCTACGAAGTTATATTTCACTCTTCAACAGGTTAAAAAATGGTAATTTCAAAGCACGTTCCTCACAAAGGTATCGGCAATATTTCATACTTCAAGGACACGTTACGGTAGAAATGTTACCAACTATTCGTGATAAGGACGAACTTTAAGAAGCATGTCAATATTTGCCAACAGTTACTGTTTATTAGATGCCTCCGGGAAATTATAATCTCACAGTTTAGCAGGGACCTATTTACATTATTTGCGTGTCCCACAAATCACATAAGAAACTAAATATAAATAAATATTTTTTAATAAATATTTTTGGACATTCTAACACGATATCATCTTGCCCAAATTAAGCTAAGTAATATAAGCTTGTTATGGGGTCTAGACAACTGATAAATACACTTATATACGTATTTCTAAATACATACATATTATACATAGAAAATACCCAAACTCCGAAACAAACATTTAATTTTGTAGATCCCACAAATAATTTGATTCGATCCGGAATCGAACCTGGGACCTCTGAGACGGCAGTAGCATACTCATACCACTGCTCCACCGAGGTAGTTATATAGGTACTGAACGAATTATCATTCAGTTTTAGATAAAAACTACCTAATCAGATTAGGTCAACTAATGAGCGTTGTTTCATTAAATCCGATGAACGGCACCAAAAAAAGCCGGCCTAGGCCCTGTCGGGTCACAAATAGAATAGGGTTCCGTAGAATCCCATATCAAGCTCTATTATTTTCTGAACTAATAGAGTTATCTAATCCGTGTTTTTTTTCTGAATTTCGAGCCAGCTGTTTAGTTTTTAGAGGGACTTCGACGATGGACAGACGGACATGACGTATATCATTATACAAACTTATTGTTATGGTCTAACACTGATGTAAGCGGAACTACGGTCACGAGTAGGAATTTAATAAGCATGTTAGTAAGTACTAGTAACTTTTAAATTGACCGTAAAAGTAATACCTTTTACAATGAATACACCGCACTGGTTTTACGGTAAATGAGAATTACTGTGTATAAATCTTATAAGCAAACAATATGACCATAAAATTAACAGCTTTTAATATATAAATGGTCTGCTAACATTAACTTTACAAAGTAAAGCGAGTAAGCTGATTTTAAAAAGGGTAATATACTACATAACCGTAATAAAATGTGTGGAATGGCTGCCAACATAGTTGCGCCTTGAAGAATACAAGAGAGGGAGTTCAGTAAAGGTGAATTTTGATGACCCGTGTTTTTTGAAAGATATTTAACTGTAAAGGAAATTTCACCACCGAGAGAATTACTATTTAACAAACATACATACATATCACCATGCCTATATCCCCAACATTGTTGGCAGCCTCGGTACACTTAACCCAACTCAATGTTTTTATTACTTATTTTGCTATTCGGAATAAATAAAGAAATACTTTAAACTGCTTCGGCGGCATGGTCGGTAGTGCACCGGCTTTCGACTCCGGAGTCTCGGGTTCGATTCCCGGGTCGGATCAGATATTTGTGTGATCCACAAATGTTTGTTGCGGAGTTTGGGTGTTTTCTATGTATATTATGTATATATATAGAAATATTTAAGTATGTTTATCAGTTGTCTAGATCCCATAGCCCAAGCTTATAGCTTAGCTTAGGCTAGATGACACTGTGAGAATGTCCAAAAATATTTATTGATTTATTTAAAGAATGAAGAAAAATACAACAAATTAAAAGCCAAGAAAATCGGTCCAGCCATTCTCATTATTAATGTTCGAATAAACCCAACTTCGTTTTGTTTAACTAGAAATATATTTATTTATGCATCAACACTTTACAAGCAATACAAATACCAAACAGTTTTTTACATTTTATTGTCTATGGCAACGAACGGCCACAGGCGCAGGATGACGTGTGTCAGTGGTGACGTGTGACACATATGACATGGCAGGAAATACGTAAACTAAACAATAGACAACGTGGCAAGCACGCACGTGCTCAATTCCTAGCCATTCAATAAAGACCCCACCCACATAGACAATACTTAAAATCGATCATGACTGAGTACATTATATTCATCTTATCGTAAAATGAAAAGTGCACAAATGTGGGATGGCACTCAGTATGTACTGACCCAAGCACGTTGCCCCAGAAGATCTGGTTTTCAGTACCCAAAGCGATTAACGGGTGGCTCCGACAGCCGTGGATCGGAGTTATAAAACAATGCATCTACATTCTACAAGAGTTGGAACAATAGTGCCTTCGAGTACGGCAAGTTAGGTTGTCGTATTAATATTAAAATTAAGTAGGTACTTATAACGAACATATCCAACTTAAAGCCAACAACCAATCTTTAGAATGACAAAAAATCAAATAAAATTAAATTACTAGTTACAAGGAAATTACACCCAAGATATCACCACCATTATACAACATTATACAAATTATACATTAAATTTTATGCTGCAGAATGCTGCTTTTACAGCCCGGTCACGGGTCATTCGTCAACGCGAATTGGTCGCCAAAACGTCTTGCGAATGAAACAAAAGTATAGCACTGTACTACGCAGACCACGGGCAACGGCGACCGAGGCAAGGCGACCGGCGGCGAGCGAACAGCGGATCGCGAGTAGCGGCGAGACGAGCGAACGGATCAAATGTATGAAACAGTACGGAGTCCCCGTAGGATGACGGGAACTGGCGAAATTCGCGGCGGATAGTGACGTCATCAAATGAGTTTAATTTATGATAATGACATTTCACTCCCGGACTTCCTTAATAGCCGCGGCGGCTAACGCGAGTGTCTCGTGGCGTGCGACTGCGAAGCGAGTGCGAGACGTGCGAATTTCCGCTACCGCCTCCACCGCCTCCGCAGGAACCCGTGGCCGGGCCGTAGGTAGATACTTGGTTAAAGAAATCAATAAAATTATAAATAACTAAATAAATAGCCATTATAAACTAACAAATTAAACAGATAATACTTGATAGGTGGCCATGTAGTTACGTAACGTGTGTAACAACATTCAGGTCGTTAGTGTCGGAGTTAACAAGTGGCAACGAGCGCCTTCAAATAGGTCAAAATGCCACGTTCTCACTAATTTATTAACAGTGTAACAACACCTTTAGGCTACGACGTAGCATCGTAGCACGTCATTGTATAAGAGCTACAAGGTTTAAACATTATCTTGTTAGTTTTACCACTCTCTTTTATACCCGTACTAAAATATTATAATTTATAAAAATAAAATGAATTTCTATTTCCATTGGTTCCTTGGTCGCATCACGCGAACAGCGGGGCTAATTTCCTTCACTCCTTTTTTATGGTGTTTTTTAGTGTCAGCAGAAGGTTTTTATGAAAGAAAAACATTAGATATTGTAGTCATATAGTTGTGCTAAACATTAGATACTATAAAATAAACTTTTTTAATGTAATCTGGTTATCCATTATCTGGAATGAAAAAGCTATGTTACACGGGCGTAGCCGTGCGCATCATATTATAGTCTCGGTACTATTTTATTATTAAGATATTTTTAAACCAGCCATAAATAACGGTACCTGCTGAATTGAATATAATTCTTTGTAAAATATGGTAAACATTTTTATGGTTAAGGTCATTTTTAATCATCTATTTCTATATTAAATTTCATAAACTAAATACACACATTAATTATTTCACAACGAAGCTTTTTCACTATATTGTTTGTGTGCTACTGAACATTTTATAAACGAGTTTATTAATGATATTAATTTACATAATATTATCTGAGTGTGGTTATTAATATTTATGTAAATAATTATAGAGATCCAGGCACTCAGAATCACGTGTTTATTACCAAAGGGATAGACAGATGCGTATATTAAATCCACATTTCGACCGTCACTTTGTTAAATGATTTTTTTTTCCAAGCCCTATATAATAGCCGTTTCCCAGTACTTAGGGTATATTTACCAGATCCTAGTCTCTCTGTCAGCAGATGAGGATTTGTCTACCTTTAAAGTAGTCACTGAAAGATTGTAATTTAATACTTAAATAGATTCTCGAACTATTACGAGGCTTCAGCATTGTTACTGGCAAAATCTGGGCTAATTTATAATATTAGACGCTATACTGCTGATTTACAGAAGAAACCCTTATAAAGTAGGGATCACTCACAGAGTCATACTCACTGATACAAAGACTACACCTGGCACAATATTTTTTTTAATTCTGGCCGCTACCCGGGCCGCGGCCCGGCAACGTCCGTTGCCGGGCATCTCTGGCTTTCACGCAGAAGGTATTTCCAGTCGCTACCCACTTGGGTTGCTCAAGTCGCACCCTCCATGACTCCATGGGATCCTGGCGGATTTGGGACCGCTGGTCCTCGATTTCTCGAGACGGAGGTCTGTGGGCCCGCAATGACGCAAGGGCTCTCGCTTCCAGGTCCCATGGAGGGGTCCCGGCTATGAGACATGCAGCCTCTGTAGTATTTGTGTCAAAAGACTGTCTTGAAATTTCAATCGTAGACTCATTCATCAATGTTAGGTAACACACAAACTTGAACAACGTATTTTGGTGTCCAGAGTGCAGTGGATATATCATGTATACATCGTGGATATTTCAAATAGTTTTACACATAAATTCATTCAATTATTTGAGAATACTACCTTCACCATCCCCTTATAGTTAGCAAAGTATACAAATTACTAGTATGTGACCATTACAAAGGGAATATCGGGAACGAAACTTGTGCCAAGCCCGGTATTTGCGGCATATTTAGTTTCAAAGGCGACGTGAGAGCTCATTACTGTCGAGACATACTCGTAAAAGAAATCCTCACGCGGAGCCACTAAGTACGCTTTTGCTGTCCAATAGTGAATAAAATAATAATAACATAACACAATATCTAGAGGAACAGCAGGGCCCTTGCGCCGAATCCAACAGCCACGTATACTGCAAACAAACTGCTACTCTATTCATAGATGTGAATTTCCACTCTCTGCGCCTTCGTTGTGGATAATTTAAACTGTCTGAAGGTTTAGTTTTTAAAATATAATAATAAAAATACTAACATTTACAAAGTTCATTTCATATTAAAGTTTATACTTAGTTTAAGAATTGTTGAAATTCTTTATTTTGTCACTGATCTATTTTACCTACTAGTAGACTGCAATGCAGATTTCAATAACCATCGGAACTGGGTATTATCACCAATTTCGATCCAGTTATGCAAAATTTGTCGTAAGTTAATTAATTAACGACGTTGTCAATAGAAACATGAAAATTGTGTGGCTTTGGTTATTTTAAACACCGAAATACTTGTCATTTCTCAATTTTATGTTATTTTATGTCATTTCTGTAGGTTGTAATAACTACTTTAATAATATTAATTGATGATTTCGTGGCCACATATTAACATTAAGGTGTACGAAGAAGAGTCCATATTCAAGTGTGAGTTATTGAGGTCCATAGCTTCAAAAGATTTCTTTTGCTTCTTTCGTAAGTAGATATTCAAAGGCAAATAATATATGTATAACTGAATAAACGTAAGTCTTTAATCCACATAGACCAATGACAAAAATAACATCTTTAGTAGTTACACCCACAGATGTTATTTTTTTACGAACGATTTTCTTTTTATTTTGAATTAGATAGGTACTGTGAACAAACGTATCTTCGAGAATATGGAGGTTTATATTTATAGAAACCTTTTTACAACCGACTTCCAAAAAAAGAGGAGGTTCTCAATTCGACTATGTTATTTTTTTATGTATTCTTCGGACTGGGTGAACTGATTTTGATTTTTTTTGTGGGAATCTACTTTTCCCAAGTGGTCCCATTTCAATTTGGTCCCATTCTGACAACTATTTGGTCCCATTTCGGTGGTTTGAAGTTGGTTGCTGTGTCAATTTTTGACGTAAAATTTTTTGGAAAATTATTATATAAATAGGTATGTCTTATTTTAAGTTATTACTAGTTATCCCAGCGAACTTTGTATTGCCTTAAATATATATAAAAAAAAAAGAAAAGAAAAAAAGAAAAACCTTCCCTAAACTTCTACGAATATTTTAATATTTCATGCAAATGTATGTATTATTAATTATAATTGAAAAACGCGACATACGGACAGACAAATTGTTGTATTAAATATGTAGATTGATTTACCTATGAGATTTTTATATCTGAAAACACAGATAAATTAACAACAATCTCCAAATTCAACTGTCTGGCCCCCAACATAAAAGTTTTGGACAAAACTTCTTTACGCCTCCTAGGGTCCCCGATTTTAGAAGATGGCTTTTCCACTTTTATCGAGGAAAAAATTATAAATTTTGATCAGGTTATTGATAGTCTATGTAATATCAGTATTCATTCAGCTTTCACTATTCTTCGTTTTTGTCTTTTCGTACCCAAATTTACACATGCCCTCCGTTCAGGACAATTTTGGAAAAATGTAGAAATTTTGGGCAGACTAGACAACTTAATACAAAATTCTTTGTGTAAAATTTTAAATGTAAATATTAATGACCGGGCCTGGGTCCAAGCGTCTCTTCCAGTTCGCTTGGGCGGGCTAGGTATTCGTAGAGTCACAGATGTCAGTATGCCAGCATTTCTGTCGTCGGTCCATAGCACCGAAAAATTAGTCAGGAAAATTTTGTCAAATACACTGATTGATTCCGAGGTGCGATGCAAGACCGATGCCATAAATGCTTGGAGGATGTCTTGCCCCGACACTGACCTGCCCTCACGCCTAGGCTCACAGCGACTGTGGGATTCACCGCTCTGTAAATTGAGAATTAATACACTAATTGACACTTCTGTCAATATTTCAGAGCGTGCACGCCTACTAGCTGTTGGAGAATGGGAGTCAGGGTTATGGATCCAGGCGCTCACATCACCCAACATCGGTACAATGTTGGACGACACAACCTTCCGCATTGCCACTTGCCTTCGGCTGGGTACACCTTGTGTATCCCCGCATCATTGCACCTGTGGAGTGACCGTCGATAATCTAGGACACCATGGCCTTTCTTGTAGCAGAAGCGCAGGTCGTATACCTCGGCACGCTATTCTAAACGACATAATTCGTGGGGCTCTTTCCACCGCAGGTCTTCCGGCCGTACGTGAACCAAATGGTTTAGCACGAAGCGATGGAAAGAGACCGGACGGTATGTCGTTGCTACCGTGGAAGATGGGAAGGCCTTTGGTGTGGGACGCTACATGCGTTGACACCTTAGCACCTTCACACCTTCCAAGCACATCCGGATGTGCCGGCGCTGCTGCTGCATCGGCTGAAGGCTTTAAACGGCGTAAATATGCTAACCTAGCAGGTGATTACATATTTGAGCCGTTTGGGGTTGAGACACTGGGGTCATGGGGTCCGAGTGCTCGCCGCCTTTATAGAGACATTGCTAAACGCCTAATCGATGCTTCTCAAGACCAGAAGGTTGGCTATTTTCTGGCCCAAAGAATAAGTATCGCCATCCAACGTGGCAACACAGCCAGCATTCTGGGAACCTTCCCAGTCGGCAATGACGCGGAGGATTTTTTAAACGATATTTTGTAATGTAAATATTTTTAGTCTATAATTATGTATATTTTGTATATTGTAATTCTTATTGTAAATAAATTTATGAATTTACCTATGTATCAAATTTCAGTAAAATACAAACCATTATTAACTAGGTCGCCGCAGTCGCGAAACGTACCGTTACGCTGCAGCATATATTTGAGTGAAGCGAGTTTAAACTCAAAATTCTGGCATCATAATAACCTGGGTAATTCTGTAAGCTATTGATGAGTGCAAGAAAATCCGAAATCGGCCGAGTATTCGCCGAGAAACAATTTAATATAAATCGTTTGAAAAATAATTTGAGTCACCCGTTGAGAGCTAAGCTCGCCTTCGGCTCGCTTCGCTCAATAATACATGCCATTGACTTTATATCGTCTTAGCGCTATTGTATTCTATAAGCTGATTAATTATAATAGAGCTAGTTGCTTGTAAACACCGTGTGAAGTGTGAGCGCTATTAATTGGTGTCGTGTACCTTTATACTGTTACCTTCAGCCTTAATGACAACGTCTGGGTTCATTATATTGAAGGGTAAGGATGTGTAAATAATAGCGTTGTAGACCGTGATACGAGTATTTGACCAGTCGACTTTGGCGTCTTAGTGATTTAAACTCATAACACTTACCTACTACATAAACATTCCTTATTCATTTAGTACATTTAACCATTTTGAGGTTTTTATTTTTGACCTTCGTAATCATCAAAAAAACGTTTCAGCGACATAACGGAAATTGCAAACTATTTCAGCTTAAATAACTGTGAGTTTTTTAACGTAAATTCAATTACACGATTCACCTCGCTAGACTAGGCTAGACTATACAAAGTATGCGTGTGCTCCATTTATACACATCGTTCTGATTTAAGTGTTTACAAATCGTCGCTACATAATTATAATTGTAAAATAAAGTGTCACGCCGCGCCTCAGAACAGGTATTAGTAACTACTACGCCGCGCCTCTTTCGTGGTAAACTTAGAATCTACTAGTATTGTAGGCAATAATTAATTACAACCTGTTCAACAGAAGTGAAGTATACCTAGTTGCAAATCTAACGTTGATCAAATCCATGAATCCATTGATATCCATTATCTTGCCGTCTGTGTTCCTAAGGGGGTGAATAGAGGTGCACAACACCCCACAATTTGTCAGTAGTATTCATGAAATGAAGTTGATTTTATTTACTAACCTGCAAATGAAAATATGGAATACTTTATGACAACGTTGACATTTTTCCACCGTCTGCGAAAATACAAACATAAACTTTATTCAAGACAAACTTTTACATCTGGTTGTCACCTAAACGCAAACAGAGGGCAAACTATAATCCAGTTTATTCAGACCTCCTTATTTTTGTTCAACTCCTTCTATTGACACCTCGTTAATAAGAGAATTCACGAGGGTTGACGGATTCTAACAAACTGGTCATTCAAGTACAAACTTTATAATTGGCTATAACCCTCCGATACGAAACCCTTCCTACGGGAGCTAGAGTAATTAACTAGTCGATTGTACTCGCCACTTCGGCGACAATGACTGAGACTGACTTGATCACCTCGGATTATGAGTGTTGGATATTCTTCGAATAAATAAAAACAACGCTTATATTCAGAATAACGACGTGGGTTCGGCCATAATACTACTCACTTTTAACGTTAGCACTTTTAATAATTAAGTGGTGTTTGCAGCAACAAAATGCACTACATGTAAAAAAAAAATTATGTGGTTGGAGGCAAAAGAAAAACCAGTTAGGAACGACACTATAAAAAAGAATAACAAAGTAACTCACTCTCTCTCTCTCTTTATGTCCTTCTCGGACATAAAGAGAGAGAGAGAGTGAGTTCTCGACACAAACACGCACGCACACACACTGCATACGGCATTTCGTTACGTGACGATTTCTACTAAATCGCACTACCCGTAAGCCTTACGTACGGCTTACGTACGTTTCAAATATAATAATTGTCATCAATCAAAAATAAACAAGTGTGCGATTGCCGCGTATTTATTGGAATCGGGTTCCAACCACTGGATTGAACTCCACAAGCCACAAGCCCTATCCACTGACGGACACTATTACTCCAGGATAGTGCGGGAAGCCGTCGAAATTTAAAATAATATCCCAACTTTAACCGGGAAGATGGATATCGACTATCTACGTCGTGGAATCCGATGATCAGTAAATGTACTCGCCACCTCACCGAACGCCCGCTTGCTGATACTATCAGTGTGGTATGCCGTAGTGGCTCTCCGAACACAATAGTTAGTGACGACGAAGTGAGGGTAGTGAACAAACCCGCACTTCACGAAGACGACGATGAGCTGAAGCCAGTCCACCCGTGACCACGGCTCTTGTAACAGGGCCGAAACGTCGGGAAATAAAGAGGTATGTATATATCTCAATAATCGCGTAAAAGACCCGTTAGTCTTAAGTTTAAAATAATAATTGAGTTGATAAGCTCATGGCAAGGTATTCTCTGACAAGTTATATTACAGCATCTACATCGGATACTAATGGCAATTATTCTGAAAAATATTTAAGGTCCTCAAATTGTGTACACTTATTTGCAACTGTACTAGTATGGGTCACGTACCCGGAATCCATGATTAAAATTGCTACTACTTCGGTACATTTTCATTACCTACTACTTGAACTCTGGTACATGAGTGTTCTTGTCAAAATGAGTTATTACTTAAAAAAGTAATGGCTTGAGTAAACTATCCTACTATTGTAAATCTAAGAAATTAATGGGGATGCCTGTAAAGGTCTGAGTAGTAGAAATGTATCACTTTGTTGCCAACAGTATATATGTACCTTTCTACTATACTATGTACTATAATATGTTTAGAATTCTAATTTATTTATTTACAATAGGGACACAAGAAAGTAAATTAACAGTAGATGAAAATACTATTCACACTTATTGAAAAGCTTTACTATACATACTAAAATTTACACTATATACAGGGGTCAAAGATTTTTTTCGCCTCGTCGCCGACTGGCAATATTCCCAGAAGGCTGGCAGCATTGCCATGTTGTACGGCAATACTTATTCTTTGAGCTAAAAAGTAACCAGCCTTCTGGTCTTGAGAAGAGTCGATCATGTTAGAATAAAATTAATACGTTTAATTTATCACATAACAGTTTGAATTTCATATCTAATTTAAACAATGTTATTGCTTGTATAACAATAGGTACAGAATATATAAGGCTTAAGAAAGTATTCCCTTCTTATTTTTAATGGTACAGGATTTATACTTTTCCTTGGAAATGTTTCTTGGAAACGAACTTACATAGGTATGACGGTTAGCAGAAATATTGCTTTATGGTGTGAAGAGTCGGATATTTTATTCAATAGATTGACTTTTAATATATTTTATTAACAATGTAAACTACATTGATACATCATAATTATGTGCGCCATACTTATCATCATATTTGGCAAATCAGAATAATCTCAGTCTATGAAGTTGCAGTCTCTAATAAAAAGCAGGTATTTATGAAATAAAATATTCGTGAGTACAAAAGCAAAGAGATAAATCTAAAAAGTTAGTTTTAATAATCTTTGGAGAAATCAAGTATTGAAGAATATGCTAGATAGTTGCTGATAAGTTTGACATAAAATACAAATCACAATTGTATCTATAATAATACGAGTATTTCGCATTACGTTATCATAGCGTGACTTAACAAATTAAGGGTAGGTTTCCTCTTTACGTTCCGAGTAGTCTACGCTAATTTAAAACCTGAATCTCAAAGTCGAGACAGTTTGACATGAACATAGCGTGATTGTCTTAACCAGGAGTATTAAAGTCTTTTTAATGGAAATGTCAAAAATGATTTTTCGGGTAAAACGAAGTTGTTGCAAGTGGTTTTGTCTGACACTTTTCATGATGCACAGATTTTAGCTGAGTGTCTGACTTTGATAATTTTCACTAGAAAAATACAAAAGCCTATAACTATTAATAGTCAAGTAATGTCATTGCTACTCTTTCACTCAATAAAATTTTTGTTATTTAGTGAAACTGGATACACAAATACAATATTTTCTGAACATACAATATCATATCAGTAATATCTTGTACTTGACTTCCTTCGCTATGTCTCATGCACTCCGTAACAGTCATCTACGTTCCGAAAGCATTTAAGAGTATCTTGATTCCTATGTATTTAGCTGCGTCATATTAATGACTATCTTCAGCAAGGTGCTCCATAACACCTATCAATTTTATATTATTTTTTAACTGCCCGATTTCGCCTTGGAAAAAATAGCTTCAGGGCACAGGTGGAGTTCAAAAGCTAAGGATAACTAATAAAAAAATTAAACCTTCAAGTTAATCTAGTATTCGTACATCTACGTTATAAACCCTAGACTGCCGCATTTGCTCCGCATGACCAACCTTAAATTTCCTTACACGAAGCTCTTTGCAGTTGACAGTTACGTGGTGGTGCGAGGGCCAAAGGGAGATAGGATGGGTGTTTCCTTTCGCAAATATCGCAGCCCTAAATTAAAGCCTTGGCGTGCAATGTTTTAACTTATTAACAAGAGACTTGTTTATAATTTTGTCTAGTGTGTGTTTGACGGTGGCGTTTGCATTTTACAAGTTATTCACTAATGGGGCGGGGCCCCAAGAGATTCGACTACGTCCTCGCCGTCCGCCCTGGACCCCAACTTGACCACGGTAACGCAGTGGCAAGTTGGGTGACCGAACGTCGATATCGAGACTTGAGTGGCCAACATTGAGATGAATTGTGCTATCATGGATATGCCTGACGAGACCCCCGGTACTGACACTGCCCTTTCCCGGGCAGTCTAAGCCGACGACCTACCGCATGAAACACGGAATTCGATGCCTCTTGATTTGGGGGCTCGCGTCGCGCCGCCTAGTTGCAGCGCGACGTCGACGCCCCAAGGAAATGTTGCTGCTGGGACTGACGGTGGGTCAGCTCCCAGTAGTGTGAAGGTTAAGGGCCGTTCTGCTTCGCAGAAGAGGACCCTCGAGAAGGAGGGACCGACACGCGACCGGAGCACTAGTTGCTCTGGATGGGGGTCCCTCCTCTCCAGCGATTCGGAGGAGGAGGTGCCGGTAAAGACGGTGCGCACGCGTAGCGGCGCCTACCGTATGCGCCCGCCAACACCACCCACGTCATCTGTCCCGTCCCTGCGCAGTTGCAGGGATATCGGTGTGCCGCCCGCGCGGGAGATAATGAGTATCTTCTCCCGCATGAACGCGGCCATGCGGGGGAGTAAAAATATGTCGGGGAGGAAGAAGATTGTGGCTTCACTGGTGGATGAAGCCCAATCCTCCCTCGACAAGCTCCTCGAGCGGAGCGTCACAGAGGAGGAGGCGAAGCTCCGCAAGCAGGTTGCGAGCCTGGAGGTGGAGCTCACTGCCTCCCGAAAGGAGATGGAAGATCTCCGTCGGGAGGTCGCTGAGTTGACCAAAGCGGTCAAGGCACCTCCAGGTCCCATGCTACCTCCTCCTCTGACGGCTGGACCAGCGCCGAAGACGGCGCCTAGGACCGCGCCCACCATGGCGCCCGGCTCGCCGCCGAAGCCTGTACCGACTATGGTGCAGGTCCTGACGGCGATCGAGAGGCGCCTCGCGGTCCTGGAGGACCGGGCGTACCGCCCTCCGCTAACGCGCCCCGCGTTTTCATACGCGGCGGCTGTTGGCGGTGCTCCCGCTCCCGGTCCTAGCGGCACACCTGCTGTCCGCCGCCCCGCTCCGCCCCCGTCCGCTTCGGTGAGCCGGATACCGGCCGAGACCGCGGCCCAGGCACGGAAGGCCAAGGGGCGCGGCAAGAAGAGTGGCACCCCTGCCGCCTCCTCTTCCTCTATCGTCGCTCCCGCTGCTTCCTTACACCCCTCCAGACGGGAGGGATGGGAAGTAGTGGGAGCCAAGAAGAGGAAGACGAAGGCCGCAAAGAAAGCGGCCAAAGCCGCCGCGGCGAAGGCGCCGAAGAGGCCCCGCCCTCCTCGCTCCACCGCCGTCGTCCTGACGGTGACGACGGTAGGTGTGGAGAAGGGGGTGGGGTACGCCGACGTACTGAGGACTGTGAAGTCCACAGTCAACCTCTCGGCCCTCGATATACAAGGGGGGCTCCGGTGCAAGAAGACACGCACCGGGGCTCGCCTCCTCGAGGTCTCCGGCGCCTCCAGCGGCCCTAAAGCTGACGCCCTAGCGGCTCAGCTTAGGGACGCGCTGGACCAAGAAGCCGTCTGCGTCACCAGGCCCACCAAATGCGCCGCATTGCGCATCACGGGTCTGGATGACGCGGCCACGACGGAGGAAGTTGTCTCCGCCGTCGTGGAGGCGGGCGGCTGCCCCCGTGACCAGGTGAAGGCTGGAGATATCTCCTTCGGCTCCACTGGTCACGGGATGACAGTCGTCCAGTGCCCCGTCGCGGCGGCACTGAAAGTGGCGGACGGACGAAGCCTCCTCGTAGGGGGCTTCCTAAAGGCGCAGGTGCACCTCCTTCGTGCCCGGGAAAACAGATGTTTCCGGTGCATGGTGGTGGGGCACTTAGGAGTGCAGTGTACAGCGGAAGTCACCGTGGGCGATCGGTGCTTCCGCTGCAGCCGGCCCGGTCACAAGGCAAGTGCCTGTGACGCCCCGCCTCGCTGCTTTAGATGCGAGGCGGAGGGCAAGACCGCGGATCACCGGGTCGGCAGCACAACCTGCGCCGCCTCGAGACCAAAACCTCGTCCGTCCACTGAGAGCGGTGGGGGTGCCGCCCTTGCGCGGCCAGTTGTTTCGCGGCGGGATGCGGTTATGGACGTCAATTAATGTCTGACGCCCGTATCCGTATCCTGCAAGTGAATTTGAACCACTGCCGTGCTGCTCAGGATCTTCTGTACCAGAGCATCTGGCAGTGGTCCATAAACTTGGCCGTAGTCGCCGAGCCGTACTACGTCCACCCGGGAAGCCCGGTGGACGAGGACGGCTCGGCCTGTTGTATCTTTGGGGGGTCCGCCGCAGACAACTCGCGCCTTGCGATCATTGCAAGGGGCCGCGGGTGTGTTGCGGCGGACTACGATGGGTTGGCAGTCGTGGCCACCTACATCTCGCCGAACATTGACGAGTCTCAGTTTGAGCTATTGCTCACTGAGCTCGACGTCGTCTTCGCTGCGTGCCGTCCTCGCCCTGTCCTGCTCCTGGGAGACTTCAACGCCTGGAGTGAGGCGTGGGGCTCCCGGGAAACCAGGGACAAGGGGAGGCTTCTTGAGGACTGGACCAGAACACGTGGTCTGGAGGAGCTCAACCGGGGGAATGTCGCCACCTATTGGTGGCGGGGGGGGGGAATCGATCGTGGACGTAACGTTCGCATCCCCTGACCTCGCCCGCCGTATTACAGGCTGGCGCGTGGAGGAGGGTGAGGAGACGCACTCGGATCATCGGTACATCCGGTTCGATGTCGTCCCCCCACCTGACCTCCAACAGCCGGTGGCGAATCCCCCGGATCCGCGTTGGGCACTTCACCATCTGGATCGGGAGGCTCTCCTGGAGGCATCCATCGTGCAGGCCTGGATTCCGGCGCCGGACCGGCCTGCCGATGTGGATGCCGAGGCGGAGTGGTTCAGGAGAGCCATGTCGCAAATCTGTGATGCGGCGATGCCTAGGGTTACACCCAGACCGGCCAGGAAGCAGGTGTACTGGTGGTCGCCGGAGATTGCAGAGCTGCGCGCAGCATGCATCTCCGCCCGCCGCCGGTACACCAGGTTTCGCCGGAGGCGTCGCCGCCCAGACGACGCGGCAGCCCGAGAGGCGGAGCTTTTTCAGGCATACAGGGAGGCTAAAGGTAATCTCCAGGAGACGATAAAGCGGGCCAAGACGGCGGCCCGCGAGGAGCTCCTGGAGACCCTGCAGCAGAACCCATGGGGGCGCCCGTACCTACAGGTCAGGGAGAAACTCCGACCTAGGGCGCCCCCACTGACCCAGAGTCTCCAGCCGCAGCAGCTGGAGCGGGTCATGGGCTCCCTGTTTCCGACGAGCGCGGAGGAGCACGTCCCTCCGCGCATGGCTCCGTCTCTGCCCGACGCGGATAGCACCAGCGAAGACGACGTACCCGAAGTCAGGGTGGGGGAGCTAGGTGCGGCAGTACTCCGGCTTAAACGCCGGAAAATCACTGCCCCCGGACCCGACGGCATTCCTGGCCGTGCATGGGTCCTGGCCCTCGAAGAACTCGGGCCTCGACTGATGGGGCTCTTTAGCGCATGCCTCGAAAGGGGCCAGTTTCCCAAGGTGTGGAGGACGGGGAAACTGGTCCTGATCCGTAATGCGGGGCGGCCGGTGGACTCACCGTCCGGATACCGGCCGATCGTGTTGCTCGACGAGGTGTGTAAGCTCTTTGAGCGAATTATCGCGGAACGCCTCGTCGAGCATCTCACGAGTGTGGGGCCAGACCTGGCGGATAACCAGTTCGGTTTCCGTCGGGGACGCTCCACCGTGAGCGCGATCATGCGCGTGAAGAGCCTGACGGAGGGCAAGGAGCAGTCTCGCAGGGCAAGGTGGTGGTGGCGGTGTCTCTTGACATCGCCAACGCGTTCAACACCTTGCCATGGAGCTGCGTTAGGGAGGCGCTCGTGTATCACGAAACGCCTCTCTACCTCCGTCGTATTGTCGGGGCCTATCTCTCGGAGAGGGCCATAGCTTTCCCCAGCTGGCTCGGGCCAGCTCGGCGAGATGTGTCGTGCGGTGTTCCGCAGGGGTCGGTCCTGGGGCCGCTTCTGTGGAACATCGGCTACGACTGGGTGCTGCGGGGTCCCGTATGGGCGTATAGGTTGGCGGTCAAGGGGAACGTGACTCTGTTAAACAGACCACTTAGAACCTTGGCCGTCAGAACCGTACGGGGGTACCGCACGATCTCCGGAGAGGCTGCATGTCTCCTAGCCGGGACCCCTCCATGGGACCTGGAAGCGAGAGCCCTTGCGTCATTGTTCCAATGGCGCAAGGAGGCGCTGGAGCGGGACCACAGGCCTGCGTCTCGAGAAATCGAGGACCAGCGGTCCCAACTCCGCCAGGATCTCATGGAGGCATGGAGGGTGCGACTTGAGCAACCCAAGGGGGGTGCCATCTTCATCGCGGCGGTGAGACCGATCATGGACGATTGGCTGCAGAGGCAGCATGGTGACCTCACGTACCGTGCGACGCAGATGGTTGCCGGGCATGGATGCTTCGGTAGCTATCTGTTTCGCATGCATCGTGAGGTCACACCCCGGTGTCAACACTGCGAGGTTTCCGACACCGACACCGCACTCCACACGTTGGTGGAGTGCTCAGCGTGGGCGAGTCAGCGCCGGGACCTCGTAGTGGGTCTGGGCGTGGATACCCTCTCGCTGGGGACCATGCTTCAAGCCATGGTATCCAGCGGGAGTAGGTGGAACGCGGCCGTGTCCTTCTGCGAGCAAGCCATGCTCGCGAAGGAGGCGGCCGGGAGGGAGAGGGAGCGTACCCTCCCCGCCGAGTTCCGTAGTCGGCGGCCAGGCCGCCCCAGACTACGCGACTACGCCCAAGACTATCGTCCTCCATGATCGGGGCCTGAGGACGGCGGGATCGCCACCCACCATCCTTACAGAAGCAGGCTAGAAGGGTTGCGTGCTGCGGGGCCTTTGCCCCATAGCACGCAACCAGATTCACTCACTGACGCGGGATAAAACCCGACCCCAATGACGCGGGATTCTCGTCCCGACCAAACACCCGCAGAGACCACAGGGGTGGTCAAAGTCCGCCGGGCGCCACTGGACATACCCTCTGCTAGTAACCAGGGACGCCCGGCAACGGACGTTAGAGCGGCCGCGGCCTTGGGCCGCGGAATTAAAAAAAAAAAAAAAAAAAAAGTTATTCACTAATAAACTCGGCCTACACCCATCGTCGATTAATTACTTTGAAGACTTTTTTCACTCCTAGTACAACAATACATAGAAGTTCCTCGTCGTCCCATATGTTAAAAAACAACGTAATTGGCGAAAAGGGTTTTGGGATTGGAACAGATGTGATTTTTTGTTACACTATACACCTCTGCATAGTGTTGACTATCGTTGGCTTGGGATAGTATGTGTTAGAACCGAGGAGCCTGGTAATGAACTTAAAAAAGGAAATGTTTATTTTAATATAATAGGATACTCACATTCAAATATAAGGTAGGTACCGAGCGTGTACAATGCGATATACCTTTTTTTTTTTTTATTTCCGCGAGGCCGCGGCCGCTCCCATGTCCATTGCTGCGGGCGTCTCTGGTGACACTGAAGGCATTTCCAGTGGCGCCCGGTGGACTTTTGCCATCTGTGTGGCCTCTTCGGGGGTTTCGTCGGAATAAAAATCCCGCGTCGTTGGGGTTTGGTTTTATCCCGCGTCGGTGAGTGAATCTGGTAGCATGCTGTGGGGAAAAGGCCCCGCAGCACGCAACCCTTCTAGCCTGCTTCTGCAAGGACGGCGGGTAGCTACCCGGCCGTCTTCAGGCTCCGATCATGGAGGTCGATGGTCCGGGGCGTAGATGAGTCTGCGGCGTCCTGGCCGCTGACTACGGAATTCAACGGGGAGGGTACGCTCCCTCTCCCTCTCTGCCGTCTCCTTCGCGAGCATGACTTGCTCGTAGAAGGACATGGCCGCGTTCCACCTACTCGCGCTGGGGACCATGGCTTGGAGCATGGTTTCCAGCGAGAGTGGGTGTGGGTGCAAAGGGGCTCTACCAACATCTATAGGGCCCCAGCGACCTCACCTGCTAGTGGCGCACCTGCTGATAAACGGACGAGGCTCGTTAATTTACGGTACCTATGGAGTGGCTTCGGCCCCTACGTGGGTACCAGGTGGTACAACAGTGTTGGTCCGGGGGGGATACCACCGTGCAGCTGTGCTAAAGCCCCCCAAGTAACCCAGCCCAGGCTGGGTCGCGTTAGGGGTTCAGCAGCTGCACCGCCGGGCCCGGGGCGATGTATGGGGCAGCAGGCATGGGACCAGTGGGGGCGAAACGGAGTCTAGTGTGGGTGGTGTGGGTCGATTCGCCGGCCAGGGAGACCCTTAGCAACGGCGTTGCCGCGGCCGCCCGCAACACAGTCATGGGGCCCGCCTGGGGCCAACCACCCCAGGAGGCTGCCCCACATGTTGCGCATAATCCTGATGTGGGATCGCCGCTCCGGGTGGTAACCGGTGTGGGGTAGCGGCGGCTTTGCATCAGGGGGGTTTGGGAGCCCTTCCGTCCGGCGAGTCGGCTCCGATCTAACCACACGGTTCTAGACAAAGCTAGCCCCTGCGCTTTGTCACTTACTGCTGCACCAAATGTCGCCCTGTCTTCACGCTTCTTCTTCAAAATCTACAATGGCAGTGCAACAAAAAAGAAATAAACGTTACACAGCGGCCCTAGGAAACCCCACAACTTCACATTTCGAGGTGGAGTTCACTAACGTCCATGCGAACCTCGATACCGTCCACCACCACCTTGAGACGGCACGGCCCGCTGTGATGTTCCTCACGGAGACACAAATACGCCGCCCTGACGACACGTCTTACCTGTGTTACCCCGGCTATGTCATCGAGGAACAATTTCGAGACAAAGCCGGGGTGTGCGTGTTCGTTAGGGCGGATGTTTGCTGCCGCCGGTTGCGCTGCCTAGAGAACCCCTCCAATTCCGTCCTTTGGCTGCACGTAGACCATGGCTCTATGAGCCAGATCTACGTGTGCGTCTACCGATCCCACACAGGGGATTCTGAGACAACAAAGCTCTTCCAGTACCTCAGCGAGACGGCTGATGAAGCGCAGGTGCGGTTCCCGAACGCTGACCTAGTATTTCTGGGGGACTTCAATGGCCATCACATTGAATGGCTGGGGTCCCTCAAGACTGATCATGCGGGTAGAGCCGCCCATGCGTTCGCTCTCTCCCACGGTCTGACCCAGATGGTATGCGGGATCACCCGGATACCAGACAGGTCAGATCACGCACCCGCTCTGCTGGATCTACTGCTGACGAGTCGCCCAGCCCAGTACAGTGTTTTGGTAGGAGCCCCACTGGGTAGTTCCGACCACTGTGTTGTTCACGCTGGCATGAAGGTGTCACCTCCTTCACGTCCTGTACAAACGTCACGACGACTATGGCACTACTCGTCAGCGGATTGGGACGGTCTACGCGATTATTATGCGTCCGTCCCCTGGAGCCAGCGCTGCTTTGTAGGAAAGGCTCCTTCGGATAGTGCTTCTGCTATTGCTGGCGAGATCAGTTTAGGGATGGATTATTACATCCCTTTCACTGATGTCGCCAGTATCCGCAGAGCCCGTCCCTGGTTCGGGCGAGATTGTGCCAAAGCTGTTCGACAAAAACAGTCGGCATATCGCGCCTGGATCAGGGCCCGGGCTGTGCGCGACCCAAACGTGGGCCACCTCAAAGCAGCGTACAACCGGGCCACAAAGTCGAGTAAGAGGGCCTTTAAGAGAGTGGATGCCCAGCGCGTCGCGCGGCTTGGTCAGGAGCTCACTTCCCATCCCACGGGCAGCCGTGGATTCTGGCAACTGGCCAAAGCCGTGCAATCTAACTTTTGTCAGCCCTCGCTGCCACCGCTGCGTTACCCAGATGGAACACTGGCTCACAAAGCCCAAGAGAAAGCGGATATGCTCGCAGACCTCTTTGCGGCTAATTCCCGGGTCGACGACCGTGGCCTGCAGCCCCCCACCATCGCCAACTGTGGCCACACAATGCCTGATATTGTTATCAGGCAATGTGATGTACGGGCAGTGCTGCGGTCACTCGACACGCGGAAAGCCAGTGGCCCTGACGGCATTCCGGCGGTGGTGCTACGAAAATGTGCAGCTGAGTTGTCTCCAGTATTAACGCGTCTGTACCGCCTGTCATACTCTTCAGGGCTCGTGCCGGAGGTCTGGAAGGAGGTGAACGTACAACCGATCCCCAAGAAAGGGGATCGGTCCGATCCAGGCAACTATCGACCCATAGCTGTCACCTCAGTCATTTGCAAGGTGCTTGAGCTCCTTATAAATAAGCAGCTCATGCAATTCCTAGAGGATCACTCGCTAATCAATGATCGACAATACGGCTTCAGGCCAAAGCGATCAACGGGTGATATTCTGGCATTCGTAACGCATGTCTGGGGTGGGGCTATGGAAAGGCACGGCGAGTCCTTGGCTATTAGCCTGGACATCGCCAAAGCCTTCGATAGGGTCTGGCATGCTTCGCTCCTTTCCAAGCTTCCGGCATATGGTCTACCTCCTCAACTGTGCAGCTGGATTGCCAGCTTTTTAAACGAGCGCCGAGTGCGGGTCCTCTGCGATGGCCAGGCTTCTCGCTTCTTGCAAGTGAATGCCGGGGTACCGCAGGGGTCCGTACTATCACCAACTCTCTTTCTTCTGCATATCAATGATATGCTATCCCTCGGGAACATTCATTGCTATGCAGATGACAGCACACTGCACGGGAGTTACTCGGTTCGTCCGACGGCGGGGCGATCTGAGATTGAGGAGGAGAGACGACGACTCGTGGCTGATCTCGACCGTAACCTCGACAGTATCTCTCAATGGGGTACCGAGAACCTGGTCGAGTTCAATGCCCGCAAAACAGGCGTGTGCATTTACTGCGAAGAAATCCCCTTTCCTTCCCCTACCCTCTCTTCAGAATGCATTATTACCAATGAAGGACAACCTTGATATCCTTGGCATAGACGTTCGTCGAGAGCTCAATAATAAAAACTACATCGAAAAATGTATAGGGCTAGCTTCGCGGAAACTAGGAATACTAAAATAAAATAAATAAAATAAATTAACGTTTATTATCTTTGAAATTTTCAGAAAATTATTTAGATTCGTCAGAAGTTGGTGTGACTCTACCGAGGGTTCCAAAATGCAACGAGACTGAGAAGAGCCCTCAAGAAACTCAGCTCGGCTTTTTTCAAAATATTTCATCTTAAATCTAATACAGAGTTATTTAGAAAGGAGCAATTCGTTACGTTGTTACAACCAGGCCGCCTTGTCATCTAAGAAATCATTAATACTATAATAAGCTTTAAGGCACAATTTACTTTTTATTAGTTTTTTAAATTTATTGACAGATAAATTTGCTATTTCGGTTGGCAATGTATTGTACATTCGAATAAAGTTCCCCGCAAAAGAATTACTCACTTTATGAAGCCTAAATTTAGGAACAGCCAGTTTATCCTTATTTCTTAAGTTTAGATTATGATTATCACTATTTTTCACAAATTTACTTTTGTTCTTGTGGGTATACAATAAAATTTCATAAATATACTGTGAATACACTGTAAGGATGTTAATATGCTTAAACTTATCTCTTAATGACTCCCGAGACCCCATTCCATAGATAGTCCGGATAGCCCTCTTCTGCAACACAAAGATGCATTCAATATCGGCAGCGTTACCCCACAGTAGTATGCCATATGTCATGATACTGTGGAAGTAGCTGAAGTAGACAAGACGCGCCGTTTTAATGTCTGTAAGTTGTCGGATCTTTTTGACAGCATAGGCTGCTGAACTAAGCCTGGCCGAAATTTTCCCGATATGAGGCCCCCATTGCAATTTGGAGTCTAACGTTATGCCCAGAAAGACAGTGTCATCGACCAATTCTATTATATCATCCCTAACCTTAACACTGGTTTTAACAAGTCTTACATTAGGTAAGGTGAATCTTACACATTTAGTTTTATTTTTATTTAATAATAAATTATTAGCACAAAACCAGTGGACTATCCTAGAGAGGGCAATGTTTACATCGTCAAGTTCGCGCTGTCCACGTTTAACTTTAAATATTAAAGAAGTGTCATCAGCAAACAAAACTACCTCGTGGTCGTCTCTTATGAGGTGAGGGAGATCATTAATATATACTAGAAAAAGAAAAGGTCCCAAAATTGAACCCTGCGGTACCCCCATTGCTACAGGAGAACCAGGTGACTGTTTACCATTGATCACTACTTTCTGGACCCTATCACTTAAGTAAGAATTGACGAAATTCAAGGCCGTCCCCCGGATTCCGTAATGATCAAGTTTCTTAATTAAACTCTGGTGCTGAACGCAATCGAAGGCCTTAGATAAGTCGCAGAATACACCATAAGCATCATATGACTCATCCCAGGCCCTGTATATACACTCTAATAATTTAATTCCGGCATCAGTGGTAGACCGACCACGAGTGAAAACGAATTGTTTTGTATGTAATAGTTTATTAACGTTAAAGTGATTTTGCATTTGATTAAGCATAATTTTTTCAAAAATTTTACTAAATGTAGGTAGTACAGAAATGGGACGGAAATTGGACGGATCTGAAGTACTACCCGATTTAAACAGGGGAATTAATTTACTAGATTTCATTAAATCAGGGAACACACCACTATCAACACAATTATTAAATATTATTACTAGTTCAGGAGCAACCATTTCAATAAAAGAATTTACTAAATACACAGAGATGCCCCAGAGGTCAGCTGTTTTCTTGATATTTAAAGATTTAAAAGTTTTTAAGATAGTGTTTATGTTAACTTTACTGAATTTAAATATAACGTTACAACAAGGAACGTTTGCTTTTAATAAAGATTCTGCAATGGGGGTTGAAGAGCCTAGGGTTTTTGTCAAATCTACAGGAATTCGGGAGAAAAAATTTTCAAATTCGTTAGCGACCTCGAAGTCTGATGTAGTTATTTTACCATTTATATTAAGTTTAAAATGATTATCATTTAATTTTTGTTGACCTCTTTCCGCGTTTATAATTTTCCAAGTAGATTTAACTTTATCTGCACTATTGAGAATTTTATCACTTATATATTTTGATTTAGCTGCAAACAATCTGCTTTAAACTTTTTTGAATAAGTTTTAACATAATCTAGAAATTCAACTGATCTATTAAGCTGTCTTTCTGAGTATAGTTCATAAAGTTTTTGTCTACTTTTGTGTAAACCCTCAGTGGCCCATTCACTGAAAGTAGGACTATCACTAATCATGACCTCCTTATGACTTGAATATGGAGTTGAACTCGTTGTAAAAAGAATCAAAAAATAATTTATACATTACATTTGGATCTAAGCCAGTGTCTAAGAATGGGGTGCTTTGGTCAGTTCCTCCACGTGGTGCACCCCGGGCAACGGCAGTGGCTGCAACTCTGCGGCAACGTACCGCAGAGTTGTAGCTACTACGGCTAATTCTGGCCAAGGTGGGGGTCTTGCCGCCTCGCATGAGGAACGCAGACCCACCACGACGGGGGCCTAGTGCGGCCCAGGTCTCTCCGCCGACACTCTGCAGAGCAGAGTGCTGCTGTGCGGAGAAACCACCAGGGCGACGGGTCCGACATCACTGAGCTCATCAGCGGTGTCGGACACGGTCTCGCAGAGACCACCGTTCGGCCGAACCCCGCCTGACCTCAGGCGGGAAGTCGGTTCTTCGGAACCGTGAGGAAGAAAACCTCGTTAAAAAATCACCAACGGGGCGGGCGGAACGGTCTTGTAAAGACCCCCGCCCGGCCCAGCCGTAATCCTGAATTGACAGGACCGGTGGCCCCTCGGGGCCGCGAGGATGAACACCTCTATAAAAAATTAACCCAATCCCAAGCTCTGACACCCGGTGAGGGGATGAATCGTGCAGGGGAGCTGTCACGCCTAGGGTGTCGCCCGTCGAAGGACGTTAAACTAATAAAAAATGGCTTTGCAAAGTGCGAATAATAAGATTACCCAACGGGGAACTGGAGGTGAGGAATCCCTCCACGAACACCCGGCTGTGACTGATGCGGGGCTCAGGCCCGGCACCAGTCACAGCGACCCCCATCAGGTATTTGGGAGGGGTCAACAAAGCCCGACAGGCCAGGGGGTGTGCCTCAAAACCACCCCCCAAACCGACGCGGAGGTCGCGTCGACCGCTGCTGGGACAGACGTCGTTCCCAGCAGCATGGAGACGGAGGGTTCTTCCTTGTGGAAGACCCCAGTCAAAAGGACTCGGGAGAAGGTGGTCCCGAAGGCGGGGTCGTCGCGTGACCGGAGCACCAGTTGCTCTGGGGGGACCGCATCCAGCGAGACCGAGGAGGGGGTTCCGACGAAGTACCTGGCGATTACGACGTCCGGTAAATACCGAAAGTCGCCGGTATTTAAAGCCCCCGCCCCTACAGTGCCGTTCCTGCCCAGTGGCAGGGACAAGGAGGTGCCAGCCGCGCGGGAGCTCATGCTGGCTCTTACCCGAATTGCAGAAGCCATGAAGGGTGGCACCAAAAATCTGCAGGGTAAGAGGCAGGTGGTGAAGACGGCAGTGACACACGCCCAGTCTTCCCTGGATGAGCTCCTAGCGCGGAGCGTCCCCGCAGAGGAGCAGAAGCTACGGGGCCAGGTGGCCAGCCTGGAGGCGGAACTTGCCGCGTCCCGGCTACAGATGGAGGCCCTGCGACAGGAGGTCGCGAACCTGACCAAGCTGGTCAAGGGGCCTACCGGGACCCAGACGGAGCAACCCACGCCGCCTTCCCCGAAGGCTGGGCCATCAAGGACGGCACCCAGGACCGCGCCCAATGCGGCGCCCGTATCGCCGCCACAGCCTGTGCCGCCTACTCTTACAGAGCTCATGGCGGCGATCGAGAGGCGCCTTGGCGTCCTTGAGGACCGGGCGTACCGCCCTGCGCTGACGCAGCCCGCGTTGTCCTACGCGGCTGTTGCTGGCGCCGGCGTTGCGCCCCGTCCGAGAGGCCGGCCTCCTAGCCGCCGCCCCACCCTGCCCCCGTCCGCTGTCCCAGCGAGGCGGACGCCAGCCGAAGCTGCGGCCATTTTGCGGAAGGGCAAGGGGAAGGGCAAGAGGAGTGCCACCCCCGCTGCCTTCAGGGCCACTCCCGCTGCTGCTCCTGCTGCCTTCTTACATCCCTCCAGACGGGAGGGATGGGAAGTAGTGGGTGCCAAAAAGCAGCGCAAGAGGGCCAAAAAGAAAACGGCCAGAGCCGCCGCGGCGAAGGCGCCGAAGAGGCCCCGCCCTCCTCGCTCCACCGCCGTCGTCCTGACCGTGACGCCGGCAGGTGTGGAGAAGGGTGTGGGGTACGCCGATGTCCTGAGGCAGGTTAAAGCCTCAGTGAACCTCTCGGCCCTCGATATTCAGGGGGGGCTCCGGTGTAAAAACACCCGCACCGGTGCTCGCCTCCTCGAGGTCTCCGGCGCCTCCAGCGGTCCCAAAGCGGACGCCCTAGCGGCTCAACTTAGGGTCGCGCTGGACGCAGAAGCCGTCCGCGTCACCAGACCTACCAAATGCGCCGCATTGCGCATCACGGGTCTGGATGACGCGGCCACGACGGAGGAAGTAATCTCCGCCGTCGTGGAGGCGGGCGGCTGCCCCCATGACCAGGTGAAAGCTGGAGATATCTCCTTCGGCTCCACCGGTCATGGGATGACAGTCGTCCAGTGCCCCGTCGCGGCGGCACTTAAATTGGCGGACGGACGAAGCCTCCTTGTAGGGGGCTTCCTAAAGGCGCAGGTGCACCTCCTTCGTGCCCGGGAAACCAGGTGTTTCCGGTGCATGGTGGTGGGGCACGTCGGAGTGCAGTGCACAGCGGAAGACACCGTGGGCGATCGGTGCTTCCGCTGCAGCCGGCCCGGTCATAAGGCCAATGGCTGTGAGGCCCCGCCTCGCTGTTATAGATGCGAGGCGGAGGGCAAAACGGCGGACCATCGGGTCGGCAGCCGTACCTGCGCCGCCTCGAGGCCTAAACCTCGTCCGTCCGCTGTAGGCAGCGGGGGAGCCGCTTTTGCGCGGCCAGGTTCGCAGCGGGATGCTGACATGGACGTACATTAATGTGCGCCCATGTCCGCATCCTGCAGGTGAACTTGAACCACTGCCGCGCTGCTCAGGATCTTCTGTACCAGAGCATCGCGCAGTGGTCCATTAACTTGGCCGTGGTCGCCGAGCCGTATTATGTCCACCCGGGAAGTCCGGTGGACCAGGACGGCTCGGCCTGTTGCATTTTTGGGGGTTCCGCCGTGGACACCTCGCGCCTTGCATTGATTGCAAGCGGCCGGGGGTGTGTTGCGGCGGAATTTGAAGGGTTTGCGGTGGTGTCGGCCTACATCTCGCCGAACATTGACGAGTCTCAGTTTGAGCTATGGCTCACTGAGCTCGACGTCGTCTTCGCTGCGTGCCGCCCTCGCCCTGTCCTGCTCCTGGGAGACTTCAACGCCTGGAGTGAGGCGTGGGGCTCCCGGGAAACCAGGGACAAGGGGAGGCTTCTTGAGGACTGGACCAGAACACGTGGTCTGGAGGTCCTCAACCGGGGGAATGTCGTCACCTTTTGGCGGCGAGGGGGGGAATCGATCGTAGACGTAACGTTCGCATCCCCTGACCTCGCCCGCCGTATTACAGGCTGGCGCGTGGAGGAGGGTGAGGAGACGCACTCGGACCATCGGTACATCCGGTTCGATGTCGTCCCCTCACCTGACCTCCCACAGCCGGTAGCAAATCCCCCGGATCCGCGTTGGGCACTTCACCATCTTGATCGGGAAGCTCTCCTGGAGGCATCCATCGTGCAGGCCTGGATTCCGGCACCGGACCGGCCTGCCGATGTGGATGCCGAGGCGGAGTGGTTCAGGAGAGCCATGTCGCAAATCTGTGATGCAGCGATGCCTAGGGTTACACCCAGACCGGCCAGGAAGCAGGTGTACTGGTGGTCGCCGGAGATTGCAGAGCTGCGCGCAGCATGCATCTCCGCCCGCCGCCGGTACACCAGGTTTCGCCGGAGGCATCGCCGCCCAGACGACGCGGCAGCCCGAGAGGCGGAGCTTTATCAGGCATACAGGGAGGCTAAAGGTAATCTCCAGGAGACGATAAAGCGGGCCAAGACGGCGGCCCGCGAGGAGCTCCTGGAGACCCTGCAGCAGAACCCATGGGGGCGCCCGTACCTACAGGTCAGGGAGAAACTCCGACCTAGGGCGCCCCCACTGACCCAGAGTCTCCAGCCGCAGCAGCTGGAGCGGGTCATGGGCTCCCTGTTTCCGACGAGCGCGGAGGAGCACGTCCCTCCGCGCATGGCTCCGTCTCTGCCCGACGCGGATAGCACCAGCGAAGACGACGTACCCGAAGTCAGCGTGGGGGAGCTAGGTGCGGCAGTACTCCGGCTTAAACGCCGGAAAATCACTGCCCCCGGACCCGACGGCATTCCTGGCCGTGCATGGGTCCTGGCCCTCGAAGAACTCGGGCCTCGACTGATGGGGCTCTTTAGCGCATGCCTCGAAAGGGGCCAGTTTCCCAAGGTGTGGAGGACGGGGAAACTGGTCCTGATCCGTAAGGCGGGGCGGCCGGTGGACGCACCGTCCGGATACCGGCCGATCGTGTTGCTCGACGAGGTATGTAAGCTCTTTGAGCGAATTATCGCGGAACGCCTCGTCGAGCATCTCACGAGTGTGGGGCCAGACCTGGCGGATAACCAGTTCGGTTTCCGTCGGGGACGCTCCACCGTGAGCGCGATCATGCGCGTGAAGAGCCTGACGGAGGAAGCAGTCTCGCAGGGCAAGGTGGTGGTGGCGGTGTCTCTTGACATCGCCAACGCGTTCAACACCTTGCCATGGAGCTGCGTTAGGGAGGCGCTCGTGTATCACGAAACGCCTCTCTACCTCCGTCGTATTGTCGGGGCCTATCTCTCGGAGAGGGCCATAGCTTTCCCCAGCTGGCTCGGGCCAGCTCGGCGAGATGTGTCGTGCGGTGTTCCACAGGGGTCGGTCCTGGGGCCGCTTCTGTGGAACATCGGCTACGACTGGGTGCTGCGGAGTGCGTTGCCTAGGGGCGTCGGCGTAACGTGCTACGCCGACGATACCCTCGTCACTGCGCGGGGTGCAACGTACCAGGAGGCAGCACTCAAGGTCACGACGGGTGTTGCTCGAGTCGTGGGTCGGATACGGCAGCTGGGACTGGAGGTGGCCTTGCACAAGTCCGAGGTTCTGTGTTTTCACAGACCTCGGAACGGTCCACCCGAAGGTTCCAGCATAAATGTGGGGGGCGTTAGCATCGGCATCAAGCCCTCGATGAAGTACCTAGGGATCGTACTTGATAGCCGATGGAACTTCGGACCACATTTCCGAAGTTTGGTCCCCAAGGTGACGCAGGCATCGGCCGCGCTTTCGCGACTGATGCCCAACCTAAAGGGACCCAACGCTCCCTGCAGGAGACTGTACCTGGGGATCGTGCGGAGTATGGCCCTATACGGGGCTCCCGTATGGGCGGATAGGTTGGCGGTCAAGGGGAACGTGACTCTGTTAAACAGACCACTTCGAACCTTGGCCGTCAGAACCATACGGGGGTACCGCACGATCTCCGGAGAGGCTGCATGTCTCCTAGCCGGGACCCCTCCATGGGACCTGGAAGCGAGAGCCCTTGCGTCATTGTTCCAATGGCGCAAGGAGGCGCTGGAGCGGGACCACAGGCCTGCGTCTCGAGAAATCGAGGACCAGCGGTCCCAACTCCGCCAGGATCTCATGGAGTCATGGAGGGTGCGACTTGAGCAACCCAAGTGGGGTACCACCATCATCGCGGCGGTGAGACCGATCATGGACGATTGGCTGCAGAGGCAGCATGGTGACCTCACGTATCGTGCGACGCAGATCGTTGCCGGGCATGGATGCTTCGGTAGCTATCTGTTTCGCATGCATCGTGAGGTCACACCCCGGTGTCAACACTGCGAGGTTTCCGAGGACGACACCGCACTCCACACGTTGGTGGAGTGCTCAGCGTGGGCGAGCCAGCGCCGGGACCTCGTAGTGGGTCTGGGCGTGGATACCCTCTCGCTGGAGACCATGCTTCAAGCCATGGTCTCCAGCCGGAGTAGGTGGAACGCGGCCGTGTCCTTCTGCGAGCAAGTCATGCTCGCGAAGGAGGCGGCCGGGAGGCAGAGGGAGCGTACCCTCCCCGCCGAGTTCCGTAGTCGGCGGCCAGGGCGCCCCAGACTCCGCGACTACGCCCAAGACTATCGACCTCCATGATCGGGGCCTGAGGACGGCGGGATCGCCATCCGCCGTCCTTACAGAAGCAGGCTAGAAGGGTTGCGTGCTGCAGGGCCTTTGCCCCATAGCACGCAACCAGATTCACTCACTGACGCGGGATAAAACCCTTCCCCCAACGACGCGGGATTCTCGTCCCGACCCAACACCCGAAGAGACCACAGAGGTGGTCAAAGTCCGCCGGGCGCCACTGGACATACCCTCTTCTAGTAACCAGAGACGCCCGGCAACGGACGTTAGAGCGGCCGCGGCCTCAGGCCGCGGAATTAAAAAAAAAAAAAAAAAAAAAAGTGTCTAAGAATGGAATTTTATTGCAAAGTCCAACCCTCATACGTTCCAAGCGGTCACCAGTTATTGGTCTACATAATATTTTACGTTTTATAACTTTTTCTTTAGTGATTTTAAAAGATGCTATTTGCCCACAATGGTCTGAATCTAGCTTTTTTATAATACTTTTACTTTCTGGCAACATATCGCTGTATATATTATCCAGGCAAGTGGCTATTGTATTACAATATCTAGTAGGCTCCAAAAATAAGTTTGTAAGATTGTGTGATTTAAATAAATTTAAAATATTATAACTCATAGGCGTATTAACAAGTAAATCGACATTAAAATCACCACATACTATTAGGTACTTATTAGTTTTTCCAAGTTTACATAGAACTTTGTCAATAAGTTCCTCAAATTCGCAAAAGGGTGAGGTTCCAGGTTTATACACGCATACTACTATGAATTGCTCCATTTCCACGCACGACAGTTCGACTTTACACTCTAGAGAAAGAGACACAATATCTTTCTGTTCTTTAAATTTAAGTTGTTTATTTAATAAAATCAAAGATCCCCCCCCGTACTGTGGTCACCCTGCAGAATGCACTACCAACCCGGTGATTACTGAAATTGAACATGAGCTCATACGACTTACGCATATGTTCTGTAATACAAAAAATATCAATATTGTCTGAATTCATTAACAGTTCCAACTCTAACTCTTTGCCATGTGTTAAACAACCAATATTTTGATGCCCTATGTTGATATAATTTTCATTTTTTGGTTTGGTTTGATTTGGAGGGCATTTTTTAACATAATTAATATTTGTAACTAAATTTAATTCAATTAATTGACTATGTCTGCTAAAGGGTAATATTGCCTCTGTTGTCGTAGAACTTAATTTAAATTACTTGGAACAGATTCCAAAGTCTTAACACTAAATCTACATTGCTCAATAAAAGCAGTTTTGTCAGCCAAGTTCTTGGCTGAAGTGTAAAAATAATTGAATAGCAAACTTGTTATTTGTCTCTTATAATGCTTTGGTAGAAAATACCTACCTTTGTTTACATAAACAATATGTTTGTTATTGTTAAAGTTACTGTCAGAAGTTGACAAATTGTATTTATATACAGTTCTCTTAAAAACAGAATTAAAGTCAATTACATGGAATTTATTATTATATTGGCTAGTTAAATTGAGTTGTAAATTTATCTTATATCTAAGAGAATTTTCCACGTCTGGCACACCTTTTATGTATGGTAATGTAAACATTACTACATGTTCAACATTTAAGTTTTGCTTTATACCGAATAAGGTAAAGAGATTCTTTACACCGGACCAGAGGTGTCTGCTGTACAAGACGCAGATTAGACCCTGCGTCGAATACTGCTCTCACCTCTGGGACGGCTCCGCGAAGTATCTGCTGGACGCTCTCGACGCTATGCAGCGACGGGCTATCCGTATTATAGATTGTCCGGAGGTAACGGGAAGCCTTGAGCCGCTAGTTCAGCGCCGAACAATAGCTTCCTTGGCCGCATTCTACCGTATTTACCACGGCGAGTGTTCTGAAGAGCTCTTCAATCTGATCCCACCCTCTTCCTTCCGATCCCGAACGACTCGTGCCGGGCAGAGATGTCACCCCCACATAGTGGATAGCATGTTCGCGAGAACCGAACGATAGTGGCCTGGAACGCCCTGCCTGTGCACGTGTTTCCTCCCACATATAATCCTGGGTTCTTTAAGCGGAGCGTGAAGAGGCACATCAGTAGGTCGTCAAGTTGAGGGCCACTCTCAATAGTAATGTGTGCTGTGAGAGTGGCCCACAATCACTAGACGTCGTCACGACTTACTACCAGGTGGGCGGCGTCAATTTGGCGAACCAAATATAAAAAATAAAAAAAAACTACTTACTAATTCCATACGCGAGATACAAAATTATGTTCTACTTTCAAATTTTACCTGCCCACGAGCATCATAGACGAAATAGTCAGTTCTGTGATTACGAACAAATTGACACAAAATTGACATAAAATATGAATTTTATGAAAATTTTACTTATTACAACTACGTTATAAATACCTACTAATGGTTTATTTTATTTTTTATTTATTTATTTAGGTACACAAAACAGAAAACAATACAAACCTCTATAAAATACATAACTTAACAAGGTTCAGTTCCAAATTGAGTTCTTTAACATGTATACTCAACATGACCAATAATGTAGGAAATGAATAGCCGAAAGTGAAATCAGACACCAAATACGAGTAAAAAAACAAATAACCAATATCAACGAACTAAAGAATAGAAATAAATATGGCGCAAACTTCCGATAAGAAAGGATTTTCCAAAATTCTACTCTTAAAAGGGTGAAAAATGGGGGACAAAGTTTGTACGGGACAACGTGACACCTCAGAAACGACTGCACCGATTTTAAAATTTCTTTCGGTAATTTAAAGCTACATTTTTAGCGAGTAACATAGGCTATATAACATCACGACATAGTTAATAGGAGCGGACCAGCATTGCGTGTAGACTATAGCTTGTTGGACGTTAATAACCGCAATCTCTCACTACTTTAAGTAAAGTCTGTGTTAATTCAAAAACTGAAGAAAAATATGTCTCCAATCAGAGGGCAACTAAATATTGTGTACCACAAGGCAGTATTTTGGGACCACTTTTGTTCCTCCTCTATATTAATGATATGCCGAAAGTTACACGTCACTCAATGGTCTTGTTTGCTGATGACAGCACCATACTTTTTAGCGCAGATAATAACCAAGCAATGGAAATTGATATAAATGAGTGCCTTAGAACAATAATTAACTAGTTAGACGCAAATAATTTAACATTAAACTTTGACAAAACTAAAATTATGACATTCGAACAAAGAACTAATCCTATTAAACCTAGTATAAGATACGACACTAAAATAATTGAAAAACAGTTTCCACTAAGTTTTTAGGCATTGAACTGGACCGAGATATGTCCTGGAAAACTCATACTGAGAGAGTCTGTAAACGGCTGAGTCAATATTCGTATGCGTTGTACAACCTAGCCAAAATTGTAAACCAGTCATCTGCACTTACCGCGTATCATGCTTTTGTAACATCATCTTTACGATATGGTGTCATATTTTGGGGAAATCCCACTAACACAGAGATGGTATTTAAAGCGCAAAAAAGATGTGTTCGAGCTATATGTGGCATAAAAAGTACTGATAGCTGTAAACCCTATTTTCTTAGTCTTGGTATTTTAACATTACCTTCTTTGTATATATTTGAGGTGGCATCATTCATAAAAAATAATTTTCATCTATTCGATACTCTGAATAGCACACGACATAGTTATAAAATTAGATGTATTCAACATAAAAAAACAATATTTAATAAAAAAAATCCTTGGAATGGCACCTAAAATATACAACAATTTGCCTAAATCGATTCTTGAAATTTCAAACATTATTTTATTTAAAAAGGCATTAGTGAAAATGTTAACAAATAAGGTGTATTATACAATAAAGGAATATCTTGAAGATAAAACTTTAAATTAAAACTAGATAGGTACATTTCATTGACAAAGGTATGTAGGTATGATCAATTAGAATTGACATTGTAATTTAAAATATTATAATTATATTTGTGACTTATGGTAATTTAATGATATTTTAGGATAGCAATTCTCAATGACATTTTTAATCACATTTTAATAACTAGGTAGGTAAAAAATTGACAAATGTATGGTATATGTACTGGGATTAACATTGATATTTTTTAATTTTGTTGAGTGCAAGTGACATTGATGTATTATTTCATTTTTATAATTGTAATCTTTATAACACAATTTTTTGGGTCACCTGCTTATTTCTGTTGCCTCATAGTTATTATTTGTACATTGCATGCCTAAATAGGTAGGACATGTGTCATCAAATAGCACCTAAGATGTAGTTATGTACCATGTTCAGCAATAAAATTATTGATTGATTGATTGATTGATTCAGAAATGGTAATTCCTAAGAAAAAAGCTGTGAAGACTTATTTGTAGGTTATTTTATTATCTAGAATTTTGTACAAAACCAATTTTGATATAATTCACTGTTTACGAGAAAAATAAAAAAAAACTTTTCAACTTTTTAACTTTTCCACCTTGAATAACTTTTTTAGCACAAGTCGGATCGATGGGAACTTTTGATATTTGATTTATAATGATGTACTTAATACCTGTACCACTTTGCAGCTCTATACAAATTAATGCAACCTTACAATTTTGTTCCGAATATTTTAACTGGATAACTCTGTTAGCTACCTGATTTGAGATTTCTTTTTGAGATATATGTGGGAGACTCGGTAAAATAAAGCTACTTACGAAAAATGAGCTTGCTGTTAATCAATATTATTCAATGTTCTACGGCCCGTGTATTAGTATATGCTTAAAACTTTAAAACCACGCAACGGATTTTGATACGGTTTTCACCAATGAATACAGTGATTTTTGAGGTAGGTTTGTGTATATAATTTATCAAGCGGGCAAAGTCGCGGGCGTCCGCTAGTTAATTATAAAAAATTTAAAAAGTGTAATTGAATTAAAATAATATCGTAGTAGTGTGTCATCGAAATGAAATGTTGACACTGAGCCAACTGAGCCCTGAGTATTGAGACTGGAAGAAGATTGGAAGATCAAATTAGGTTCTGGTTTAAAGTAAATAAATAAATATTTTTGGACATTCTCACACAACGTCATCTATAGCCCAAATTAAGCTAATATAAGCTTGTGCTATGGGATCTAGACAACTGATAAACATACTTATATATTTCTAAATACATACATAGAAGACACCCAAACTCCGAAACAAATATTTGTGGATCACACAAATATTTGATTCGACCCGGAATCGTACCTGGGACCTCAGGGACGGCAGTCGCATACTCATACCACTGCGCCACCGAGGCAGTTAAGTCGTCACAATAATAAGGAAAACTTTAAAATGAAATGTATTTTTACAATTGTATATGAAAGCCTGGCAAGACTGTAGAGATTCTATTCAGTGGTATGTAACATCTGACATATATTAATGTTGGAATTTGGTTTTACAAAGCGGTTAAGGATATTCCACAGTGCCTGGTAATGGAGATAGGCTGGGGTGTATAACGCGCCTCTGCCTACCAGGCCTATAGGCGTGATTTATGTGTGTGTATTATTTGAAACTAGAGCGTCATTTATCGCAGTACGAGTATGTATAAAAATACGATAGTCATTCTTTTATTTATTATAGTAAAACGTACGTATTGAGATACACTTGAATCCTATGATTTTTAGTATGGAATATTATTGCTTGAATCTCTATAAATAAAAGCAAAATCGATAAAAACCTTTTAAAAAGCGGTTAGACAAGATTTCAGTTGGTGATAGTTGAATAGTTTGGCGATTAAAACTATATAAGTTTCACAAAACTAACATTAACAGATCCACACTTTGATAAAATCTGACGAATTTCAATTGGCTACTTAAAACTTCTAGCTCACATTACCTACACTTATCTCGAAATTTCGAGCTTTTCTAGTAAAGGAGAGAACTGAATGTTAATGTTAATGCCTAATACCATCGAATTATTTTATTTCATCTCCATTCAAGCATAAATTTTGACAGCAGCTGAAGTATACTGTGGCAAGCCGAAAGAATCTATTTTAAATCGACTTCTAAAAATTAAGGAGGTTTTCAACAGGACTGTATATTTTTTGTGTGTTTTGTTTGACTGGGTGAACCGATTTTGAAATTTTTTTTTAATAGATAGCTACTACTTACCAAGTGGTCACATTTGGTCCCATTTCGGTTTTTGAAGTCTGTTGTTATGTCAATTTTTGACGTGTGTTTTTTCTATTTATCCGATTTTCTACATAGAAGTGATCAGTACCATCTATATATTTAATACGAGAATTTGTCTGTCCGTCAGTCGCGTTTTTTCAATTATAATTAATAATACATGCATTTGCATGAAATATTAAAATATTTTTTGTTTTTTTTTTTGATGCGATACAAAGTTCGCTGGGATAACTAGTAACGTTTAATAACAATATTGTGTAACCATTACCACAGAATAGGGAGTACTTGCCATTACATACAAACTATTTCCATACAACGATCATGGTCGTATTACTAAACCGTAAACCCTATAACCTTATGCAAATTTCTCTTGCTAGCTTCGCTTTTATAGAACTACATCGTAATATTGTACTAGATTGGCTGAAGAATATTGTGGTATATAAAAATAAAGATAGATAATAGTATAAGTAATTGTAGTACGTTTAACTTGGTCCTTTTATTGTTCGACAGCGTGCATTAAAGAGCTATTAGTAAAGGTTTAATTAAGCTAGCAATCTAGATCTGTAAAGACAGGCATACTCTAGACAGAGTTTGTTTTTTCAAAGTCTAGACATCCTATCTTCAAATATTGATGCAGTGAATATGCAAAGAAGAACTACTGAAAGAAAATCAACGTTTAGTAAAGTAATTGAGATTAGAAATACGTTCATAAAAGGCGAATCTTATATAAATTACAACTATTTAAATTCTGAAGTTCAGACTTCAGAATTTAATTGTAAAGAAGAGTATTCATAAAATCCAATTGGCGAATTCTTTCCCAAGCAACGAGCTTACAGTGTTTTGATTCAGAAGTTATATTAATAATGGCTGAACTTTTCCATGGATTACTAAATATTATGAGTAAAAATCTAAGTAGAGTACTCTTACTTACTTATTAATTTTGATAGCATTTGACTTAAGGAAATTATAACTAGGTCGCCGCAGTCGCGAAACGTACCGTTACGCTGCAGCATATATTTGCGCGAAGCGAGTTTAAATTCAAAATTCTGGCCGATGCCAGAATTTTGAATTTAAACTGAAATTTAGGTTATTACGATTAATAACCTAGGTAATTCTGTAAGCTATTGATGAGCTATTGATGAGTCCAAACGTTTAGAGCTAGAAAGATAAAATTTTGCACGGATATGTGTATTTACTATTCCAACAAAGTGTTGGAAAGTAAATAAAAGTGTTCCAATAAAATTTTGAAAAAGACTTTTTATGGAGTACCTCCCCTACAAGTAAAGTGGGGATGTTTCTTTTTCTCACGTCAACCCCATCGTGTGATCGTGGAGTGAGAGTGGTATCATTAGATACCTAGGTATGTTTAAAATATTGGGAACCTGCCAATGTTAGCTAAGACAAATTTTTAATATAGGTGTCCGTTTGTGAGATATTCAACTATAAAGCGTTTTTTTTTGTCAACACAGAGCGTCCCTCTATATAATGAACTTTGAAGGAAACTATAACGGACCAGATAACTTTGTTAGTTTTGGAGTTATAGAGCCTATAATGGTTAACTACGGAACCACGCACTTGACCGGTTTTTTTTAATATTAGCGTTCTGCACTTCTTGATATAAAATGACCGCGTAATTTTCGTATACATTTTATATTAAGAAGTGCAGAGCTTTGCACTTCAAGTATCAAATATAGACACAAAAAATACAAGTAATTTTGTTATTGAACATAGTGAAAAATATAATTAAAGTAATTGCTAAAGGATACCTTCTTTTTGCATATTGAAAAAGAGTATTGTAAGTAAATTACTAAAATACAGACAGACAGACAAACATCATCATACGAAGGGGTAGGTACAGGGGCATTAAACACCCACACTCTTCTAGTTATTTTGTTTGTCCTTATTGCCGTTACCGGGCACTTAAATAATCCATAACCATTCGGTAATTCAAACAGCCAGAACAGGTATGGAAAACCGGTTCTGGTTATACCTACCTTACCATAAACTCTGTAGTCTGAGCGAATTAACTAGAATAATGAATAAAGAATTTCGAAGTTCAGCCGAATCGCAGTTATACTGGAAAGCCGACCCTAACTGTGTTGGGAAAAGGCTCGGTGAATGATGAATGAATATATTTATTCATTCATTTATATGATTATATTTATTTTTTTATTATTATAAAAAATACTAAAACTATAAGTATTGATGTTTCTGTCATCTTTTTCCTTATTTTTTTTTGTTTTACGAACTTCGAACTACAACGAACAAGTTAAATATTCAAGAAGGTGTTAAAATAAAGTCTAGAGGTAATCGCTCGAGTTCAGCAAACTGAGAGTAATTTAAACAGATTCAAATCCAGCTAACCTTGCTGAAGCCACCACAAAGCGAATAATGCAGCCAGATTGGTTTGTACAAATGAAATAGCCAATATTATCGAATAATACATATTGAGGTGACGGTACAAACGGTTACTTTCCACTTGAAGTGGAAATTTAATTACTCAGGAACACAAAGTTTTAGTTTGATTGTGTTGGCTGTGGACCTATTTGCATTAAATGGTACAGGTCGCGAGGCGTAAGGGGAGCTTTGCATTTGTGTGAGTGCTGTCTACGTGAACGTATATGTGACCTCTTTTACACACATGTGTTGTACACACAGCTACAAAAAGAGTTTTTACTCTACTTTTCGTGGTCACTCACACAAATGGAAAACTCCGCTTACGCCTCGCGACCTGTATCAGCGTGCATAGGATCCACGGTACCGAGATCAAAGAGGTCGGACAAGTGACCTTACTTGCATGTGATATAACTAAGTACCTAACTATCGATCAACGGACGATGCCTAAAATATATGGAAACACAGTTTACTGGTGGAACGTGGTAATATACCTACCTAATTTGCCTCTATCGAGAAACAGGTATGATTATAATGGAAATATTGAGTGAATTGAGTGAAACCTGTGGTTAAGTAATGGATTTAATGTCTGAAATACTTTACCAAAACTGTCTGATTTTACTTATAATGACAACGTGAACAACCGATCGGCTTAGTTTGAAATCCACTGCACGGCTGACATGCAATTAGCGAAATTGTTAGCGTGAATCGTTGCGTCATTATCTCTACAATTGACAGGCTCACTTGTCACGCTGGACGTGGGGACCGTTAAAAATTAACTCTCAATAAAATATGTGATAATTAACATTTAATTTTCATATATTAATCAAACACTCAGTCGTTTCTAAATATTTTTTAAGATATAGAATACCTCTAAAATTGTGGTGCGCGTTGGTTTAACTTTTATCAGTTAGATAATAATAAGCTTATATATGCCTGCCTGTGTAGGCCCTTTTTTACCGACTTCAAAAAAGGAGGATCTCATCAATTCGATTGTATTTTTGTTACATCATAACTTTCATGCCTCCTGTGTTGTAGTACCATTTTAATTTCATCCAGTTTTGAAAATGGCATCTATTAGAAAACCATTGAAGTCGGGTTTTTTCAGATTATTATTCCTAATAATACGCCACACTGATATTTGCTGGCTCATAGTTAATTAATAAAAAAACTTTCTCGAACATCCATCGTCCATTCTAAACAATTATAACCATAGGTGTAAGTCACAACAAATCAGCTAGTCAGTACACGTACGAATGCCGTCGACACAAGTATGCATTTAATGAAAATAATCCAACAGTTCTAATGATATCCCTTCACGTGACGGATTCCGTTTCTTTAATATCGTGTTTTATATCGTGGGTATTTCATCGAATGACTTTACCAGTCATCGTTCTTGAATTCACCTATTGGTCTCGCGCCACTCAGTAAACGTGTCACTTGCAGATGAGAATGACTTTGATCTCCAAAATCATAGGGTTGTTTTAAACCCAGCTAAATAAATTAAAAATCTATGTGTGTGAGAGTAGATGTTCATGGTTATTTGTTACATTTTATACATTTTCTTGTATTCTCTGGTACGTTTCATTTTAATTTTGCCCTTTCACTTATAAAGTTTATAAATTTCGTATAATACAGTAATTTCTTTTTTGTAATCAACATAATATTCCATACAAAACCTTTTGTTAAGTATCACAAAGTATTTGGTAATTATATTAATCATAAATTCAACGCAAACTAAAGAAGTTTAAGCACTAACGAGCTATGAAATATTCATCCAATAATTAAAACCCAAACATATACCGGCGTTTTCTCACTCAGAGGTAAATAACCAAAACATGTACCTACCTACAGTAAATCCAGTAAAACTTGTATTTATGGCAAGTGGCAACCAGTGCCGGGAACAGATAAGGCAATTAAGTTCAGTTAATACTATTTACTATTGCTATTTGCTTTACTATTACTATTTAGACCGAATTTAAGAAAATTTAAGAAAATATTCGGTCGCCGTGCGCCGAGCCATCGACATCTCCTGATGATGCCCCTGGTTGGGGGCGAAACACGTGTCGAGGTTTTTTATTATTTTTTGCACGATAACACAACTCTCATATTTATTCTATTTTCAAAATTATTTCTCTATTCTTTCGGCCTTAGTGGGATTGGAGGGCGGACTTGTGCATGAATAAATACGAGAGTTGGGTAATTTGCATGTGGCGGAATATTGCAAAGTAGTTAGATTTATTTTATTTAATTAAGAGTCCGTATGCAGAATCGAAACGGGCGGAATTAGGTATTTGACACATTTTGTGCGTGAGTCCGGAGTTACCGATGGTGGTCAGCCAGTAGGTACGGCGATTACATGGTTTTGATCTTTTTTTTTCATTTTATAATAATAGTGTCTTGTGTGGGGGAGGTGAAAAGAGGGCTAGGAGGGGGGGTGTTTTTTTTCACTCCTTAAATTCAAGAAAAGACCCTCTATACTCGTATGATCCCGTAATCAAAACTCCTCTACCTTTCCTCTATCGTTGCGCTCTCAAAGGGGGGGCGAGGGCTAATTTCTTTTCCTAATCAAAATCATTTGACCTCCTCTATACAAAGGGGCTCTACCAACATATTTAGGGCCCCAGCGAACTCATCTGCTAGTGGCGCACCTGCTGATCAACGGACGAGGCTCGTTAATTTACGGTACCTATGAAGTGGCTTCGGTCCCTACGTGGGTACCGGGTGTTGGTCCGGGGGGTGCCACCGTGCAACTGTGCTAAAGCCCCACAAGTAACCCAGCCCAGGCTGGTTGCGTAAGGGGTTCAACAGCTGCACCGCCGGGCCCGGGGCCATGTATGGTGCAGCAGGCATGGAACCAGTGGGGGCAAAGCGGAGTCTAGTGTGGGTGGTGTGGGTCGATTCGCTGGCCAGGGAGACCCTTAGCAACGGCGTTGCCGCGGCCGCCCGCAACACAGTCATAGGGGCCCGCCTGGGACCAACCACACCAGGAGGCTGCCCCACATGTTCTCGCGCATAATCCTGATGTGGGATCGCCGCTCCGGGTGGTAACCGGTGTGGGATAGCGGCGGCCTTGCACCAGGGGGGTTTGGTAGCCCTTCCGTCCGGCGGGTCGGCTCCAACCTAACCACACGGTTCCAGACGAAGTTAGCCCCTGCGCTTTGTCACTTATTACTGCTGCACCAAATGTCGCCCTGTCTTCACGCTTCTTCTTCAAATTTATAATGGCAGTGCAACAGAAATAAGTAAACGTTCCACAGCGGCCCCAGGAAACCCCACACTTCACTTTTCGAGGTGGAGTTCACCAACATCCGTGGACTCCATGCGAACCTCGATGCCGTCCACCATACCTTGAGACGGCTCGGCCCGCTGCCTGTGACGTTTCTCACGGAGACACAAATACGCCGCCCTGACAACACGCCTTACCTGTGTTGCCCCGGTTATGTATATATGTATCGAGGAACAATACCGGGGCGCTGCAGGGGTCCGTGCTGTCACCAACTCTTCCTTCTGCAAATCAATGATATGCTATCCCTCGGGAACATTCATTGTTATGCAGATGACAGCACATTGCAGGCGTGTGCATTTACAGCAAAGAAATCCCCTTTCCTTCCCCTACCCTCTCTTCAGAATGCATTATTACCAATGAAGGGCAACCTTGAGATCCTTGACATAGACGTTCGTCAAGAGCTCAATAATAAAAACTACATCGAAAGATGTATAGGGCTAGCTTCGTGGAAACTAGGAATACTGAATAAGGTAAAGCGATTCTTTACACTGCATCAGAGGTGTCTGCTGTACAAGACGCAGATTGGACCCTGCGTCGAATACTGCTCTCACTTCCGGGACGGCTCCGCGAAGTATTTGCTGGACGCTCTCGACGCTATGCAGCGTCGAGCTATCCGTATTATAGATAGTCCGGAGGTAATGGGAAGCTTTGAGCCGCTAGTTCAGCGCCGAACAATAGCTTCCTTGGCCGCATTCTACCGTATTTACCACGGCGAGCATTCTGAAGAGCTCTTCAATCTGATCCCATCTTCCTTCCGATCCCGAACAACGCGTGCCGGGCAGAGATGCCACTCCCACACAGTAGGTACATGTTCGCGAGAACCGAACGTTTTAAACGTTCGTTTCTGTGCCGAACGATACTGGCCTGGAACGCCCTGCCTGTGCACGTGTTTCCTCCCACATATAATCCTGGGTTCAGTAGGTCGTCAAGTTGAGGGCCACTCTCTATAGTATAGTGTGCTGTGAGTGACCCACAATCGCTTGACGTCGTCACGACTTACTACCAGGCGGGTGGCGTCAAATTGGCGAACCCAATACAAAAAAATAAAATAAAAACTACCTCTATAAAATTATTACTCATTTTGACTCTACTCGGGAGCCCCCCTTGGGGGACTGGACGGCAAATCTCAAAAACTCGGAATTTTCCCTAGGTCCCCGAACCCCCTTTACATTTCTGCAAAAAAAACATAGGTACCTTCCTCCTTCCTTCCTCCACCATCAAGGAGAACAATAAAATTGTGTCAGTGAGTGAGTGAGTAATCCAGCTTTATAAAATATAACAGCTTTTTTTAACAAAAACAATGATAAATACATTCTACATAATCACTTGTTGTATTTAAAAACAAGCCTAATCATCACAAAATAATAACTAATATTACCAAAGTATCAAAATCTCACGCCACGCTATATTCGTCTGTAGACGGCGTCGAATTTTGGCGCGCAGAGCGACACGTCCTCTCCCTGTAAGCGCTTGGCGCGGACTGTTTACTTGAGGCATGCGTCGAGTATTATAAAGCGAAATTTAGGTGTTTTTAAAAGATTATTTACAGCCTATTTTTTATTATTTAGCTTTCTTTTTTTTTGGAAATGGATTGATTTTGAACCAAGGTTTATTTGTGTTGTTTTAATTTTATGAACGAGAGTTTTATGTAGCCGAAATAAGAACCAATTCGTTGCCCATTTTCTCTAAAATTTGACTAACTTAAATATTTGTTTACTCATTTTTTTTTTATGAAAGTGATAAAAAGTAATCCATACATTTGATAGATGACTTTTACAAGAATACACTGTATTTTTGTAATACTTTTTAGACGTCAAAACGATTAGTGAATTTGTGATATTCTAGACCTCTTCCAGCAAAAGATACGAAAAACTACCGATTGTTTTAGGTCGATTAATCAAAATTTAATGACAAAAATAAGAAAGTAGCTCACTTATTAGATCATTATTGAAATGATATTTCATGTTGTGCATTAAAACTTATAAAAATACAGTATTTTCAGTGTAAAAACACGTCTGTAAAATCAGCGAAAACGGTAAAATTTAATAGGAGGACTCTTAAGTTCAGATTAAAAACTACCAACTAGGTAAGCTTACTAAACTACCAACTAGAATATGACCACGACTTTTAACACTGAAAGATGTTTAATAAATGTTACCTTTAATGTAGGTACTCGTAGTTTCTTAAATACTTTTTAAAATATCAATATCAAAAGCGATACTGTTGGGTTGGACTCCAACCAGCCACTGTTCCCTTTCTAGCAGGAACTTTCCGCCAACTGATCAAGACACAAGACCTCGAGACTTGCGTTCATAATATTTTTTTTTGATATTCTCACCCTACGTCACCTAGCCCAACCTAAGCTATAAGCCTGTGCTATGGGATTTAGACAACTGATTAATATACTTATATATTTCTAAATACATACATATGTATTATACATAGAAAACACCCAAACTCCGAAACAAACATTTGTCGATCACACAAATTTTTGATTCGACCCGGGAATCGAACCCGATACTCCGGAGTCGAAAGCCGATGCACTACCGACCACGCCACCGAAGCAGTTGTGTACGATATATGGAATATATGGCATATATGGAAGTTATTAATTGAATAACGTTCTTTTTAAGATTCGAACATTATGATGTACCTCGGGATATATGCCTTTTGCTTTTACCTACCCCGTATTTACTATTAAGTACCCTAAAATGTCACAATGGAAGATTTAAAAAAAAATAAGATATGAAAACTAAAATTATCTTAAAATATTAAGATAGAAGTTATAGAAAGATCACAAAAACTGATCCCACCTACGATGTCCACGGCATTTACCTTAGTGGGGGTCGATAGCGCGATCTTGAAAAATGTCGTTGGTATTGGTTATTGTAACTCAGTGGTCAGAGCATTCCCCCTGTGAGGGAAAGGCCGTGGGGTCGAGTCCTGCCATCAGTTTTTGTGATCTGTTTATAATTTATATCTTAATATTTTAAGATTAGTTTAAGCAAACTCATTGCTTTGAAATACAAGAATATAAAATTATCTTACTGTAATATCAGTACACTCTAACTTCCAATTTGCATTACAATCTAATTGTAATATTTATCATTTACCACCACCACTTCAAAGTGCGTAGTGTATGAGTTCAACTATTTATAGGTAGATCCATTGACAATCATATAATTTTGAGGGATAATTCCACTGCTTCTGGGTTATTTTTTGTTTTATTTGCCAAGAAATACAAAAGCAAGCGTCCTCATGGGTATTGCAGTACTATACCCTATTCTGTAGTGTGGCGTTGTTCTTGAATTTTCATGACGTGAATAAGATGCATAGCAATACACTGATGTGAATACACTACTAAAACAAGACAGGATGATAATAGGAATGCTAGCAAGTCGTATTAGAGGATTGTATTTAAAAATCCCTGTTATCGCCTTCCTGTGTAATAATGAAAATTCTATTTAACATAAAATTAAAGCCAATAAATAGTGAAGATTTCCATTTATCAAAATAAAAAGACTGTACCTTTGGGGAACAAGAATCTGGTATAGGTATTCCTATTTATAGGAATGACATGTAATAAACATTCATCAATACACCCCCAAACTTAGGGGATCAGGAATATTGTAAGGTATAGCCCTCTTCGGTGGTAGAATCCTTTGGATGTACAAAGGCAAGCAATTTCCCACTGATCCTACGAAAATGATCGGCTATAAAAGCAAACGCAGTCCCTTGTGAAACCCCAAAAAATCGAATTCATAGCCTCAGTGTGTGCAATGCATGTACGAAAGTACGCTTAAGGACTGGGCACACTGGCAATAGTTGTGCACAAAGCCTTTAATCTTCTATGGGTATAATCATCAAGTAATATAATATCTAATAATACTCTTTATTTTTAAGTAACTTTTGTTTAATTTTCATTTTCATTTAGTAACATTATTTTTAATTTGTTTTGTTACATTGTTTTCTTTAATGTTTAGCAGTTTTGTTTATGATTGAGAATTAAAATTATTTCTATCTATTCTATCTATCTAATCTATTACAATTAGTGAAGGAGATAAATCTCCTTCACTTATAAAGATTCTTGTAAAACATGTTTTTAACAATATTGTTATAAAATAAAATAACCAAAATATGTATTTATGTTTTTGCGTAAACCGCAATAATATATTAAATTATTCTATGGGAATTAACACGAAAAGTTAAAGTTAAACCAGCAGTTCTTGAAGCGATTCTTATTTTAATAGTCGATATCTAGGTTTCGCCTACAAGACTATCTAGGTTTCGCCTACAAGACGTAGCTACAGTCACAGGCGAGTGTACAAACACTCTTAGTACGGTTTGCACCAACCATATAAGGCGACAAACGGGCGACACGGCGGGTACTTGATGCGACAAAGTGAGAAAAATATGGTTGTTCAATATTTATAGGATTTTTATTTCCGTCGTTTAGCCTCAGATACACGTCGACAGACAGAGGTGGCGAACAATGTGTGAAGAGTCAACGGCTTTCTAGAAGTGTCAAAGAAAACAATGTCAAAGAATAGACTTTAGAAAAAATAAAATATTTTGTTAGTTTTTATCTAGTACTTAGTTAAGGAGCTACGAAGTGACATACAGTTCTTGCATATAATAAAGTGTTTTATATCCTTTGGCTGGGTATCTTAACATTCCTTTAAAACAAAGTGCCTGCAACTTTAGATAATTATTCTGTCGTGAAGATGACCCTAAAGATATTAGGATAGATATTATAATATTGATTTGACCCTTTCGCTAAATAAAAATGCACGCAGAACACAAATTCACTTTTAATTTGCTTCGGGTAGGGTGATAGAAAGCCCCTCACCTTTAGGTTTGCGGTTTTTGTGGCTGGAAGGGTTTGAGTATTCGGTTTAGCATGCTTCTCTTGTAGTCCTAGTTTTTCTATTCCTGTTTCTCATGTGGCAAATTTTGCTGCTATTATGAAATCTAAATCACGTGGATAGAACTGCGGGTTGTGACTTATATTTAGAAATTAATTTACGGGAATACTTGTTCACTAATAAACTCATCCAAATTCCGAATCCAATTTAGTGGTCTGCAAATGAAATTGGGACAAAAACTCATTTTGATCAAAACAGTTTTAAACAATCACGAAGGACTAAGTAATTAAGAGCGACATTTAATTACTTTTTTGGGGCACAAATGAATATAATTGTTTTTGTCACTTCCAGTTTCGACAGTCTCGTCTCGTTGCTGTTTTTCTTGTTTGTTGCATTCATTTGGGCGGGCTTAGGTGGATACATAATGCATGCGACTACAGGGGGCCATCAGTATTCTGCGACAGTAGTCACCCTGACGATGTCCAAACTCGTCGACTTGTGTTAGCTTCATGTTTGATTTAACTTTAAATTACTTTTGTTTTTATATTAGACTGTGTGCTTTATGTATTTTAGATATGACTACCGACCCCTTTAATAAAAATTTAATGGTTTATTTTTTCGTTATGTAGTTACTTATGTGTTGTATTGGCGAAATGTGGCTGCCAATCTTTTTGGAAAAACAGTCGTGCGAATAAACCTATGTATGGTAAAAAGTCAGTTTTCGTTAAACGTTTATCATTAATAGTGGATCTGTATTTTATAATTATTTTATATACCAAACCGACAGTATAAATCGACTACTAATATATATGTAAGTCTTTGATTTAAATAATATATTTACTGATAGATAACTAAACAACTAAACTAAACTTCCAAGTATAAAACGATTTATCCAACAATTTAATAAAACCAAACGTCTCTAAGATAGTAACTTCATAAACTATCAAATAGAATGTTTCGTTCAAGAAACAATATCCGATATAGGAGTATCGTCAGCTGGCTATTTTCACATAAAGTTTTAAACTTGTGTTGTAGAATGCTTTCTATTGTTAGACCCGTAAAAAGGTTGCAAATCCATGTAGCTTCGACTGGTGTTGGCGAAATATAGTGTGTGATAGCTAGTCGAAACTTCGACTTTTAAAGTGGTCGATTACGGTAGTGTTAGAAATAGAATAAAGATACATTTATTTTTAAAGTAGGTAAATGAGTAACTACTAAAAGCGGTGGTGTAATGTTGGCTAAATACAAACTTTCGCGAGAGATCTAATGTTAAACACAGGTGTGATAAAGTGGGGAATATAAGGCGACTAAGACTTGCGACTCAGTTGTATTGTAGGTTTAGACCACCTTCACCAAACGACGTGTTCCCCACTAACCTAGTCATATTTGGTAAGATCGTAACAACAAGTTATAAATATTATGTTAACTTACGAGTATCTTATTTGACTACGATCCTTCTGGTTAATGAATACTATTGATCCTAGTAAACACAATTAACCCATTATTTCAATTCTATAACTAAAACCACACTTTTTGATTTAAATGAATGACATTTTCCTGTACACATTTTTCTACAATGTCAGTTGTCAATTTATCAAAAACCAGTATAAAGGTTTTTGTACCTAACACTAACCTATAACCTTTTATGTGTTTCAATTAATATCGGAAAAAAATTATTTCATGGTTGAGTTTAAACCAGAGTTTGTACACAACGTAAATACTTGACTGTTTAATACTTTACTGGACGCCCACGGGCCGCATGTCAGTAGTTTTTCTTAAGAAAAAGTAGCCTATAGTTACTCCATAAAACATCAGGTATCTGCCAGTAAAAGTCTTATTAAAAGATTTTACCTAATGTATTAAGGCTACGTTAGCTTTTCGGCACATCAATGAAATAGCTGGATGATATCCAGCTATTTCAAAGATTTGCCGAAACAAACGGACAAACAAAAACTTAAATCTGACTTTTTAATGTAACTAGCTACCGAGGTATAAACTTTCATAAATATATGGTTTATTTGGAATTACAAACAGAGACTTCATTTTTATTTATCTCTATAAATTAGAAAACAAAATTCAAACTTCTAATTGTGTACAACGTAGTATATAGACAGTTCCAGGCAAGTCATTAGATTAAAAGTAATTGTATTAAAACTATATCCATATAAACATTGTATTTATCCGCACTATACCGTCACAAATATGTCATTTAGCAGAATACTAGATATATCCCTCAAGAGATTTGACGCATCGGTAAATTCTCAGAATATTACCCCCGGTCCCGAAGGAGTCTACTTTCATACAGTTTGCTATTTACTGCCTTCGTCTCGCAAATCAATATTGCATGTCGCAGATGCATCGATTGTTGAAAATGTTTATTTCGTAAACAAATTTCTGTTGGTGTAAACCTGGCGACAAAACTTTCTAAAGAATACGAACGAAAGAATAACTTGTTACAAAATAAGTTATTTCATCTCTCATGCTCTGAAAGTGGGTTATTGCTTACCTAATATGCGGGTTGAAAGTGATACATTTCGGCCCTAGGGCGGAAAAGTAAAAAAAAATCATCAGTATATCTTGAGGCGATGGCATAACACGTAGGTATACAGCCAAAGTTCGATAGTCAATACAAAATTCTGGTTTTTGAATGATCATAAACAAAAAAAGAGTTGGGTTACAATAAAATAAAACGTAAATAGCACAAACAATAATTATTTGGACAATTATACCTTAAAATACTGAGTATTTTAATCAGAATTTTAAGATTGAGACTCCAACCAAACCTGACTAATTCGACCGCCGTAACGCGTCAAATCATAAAAAAATACTCTATAGTGCATCCTAAAATATGTGCGTAAAAATTAAGTGAAGTAATAAAAAAACATTTTGGATGGAAAAAAACTAATAACATGGCGGTATGACCAAAAGACTTGCCTGCCCTGGAAAAAGTGCGAATGAAAAACAAAAATTTTAAAAAAAGGCGGGAAGTACAATACTTGATACGTGATCAATCTCTATTGTTATATTTGTTTTATTTGACTTTTATTTGCTTTCCTCGTATTCGAAATGAAAAACTTTAAGCTTATCAGACTTTAAAAGTTGCTCTCATGAGTGTCACGACAAGTTATAGACGCTTTAGTATTTACAATTTAATTTTTTAACTCCAACAAACATCTCTTTACATCACATTGGTTCTCAAAATGTAAAAAAAGTATTTAAGATAGATACGGGTACTAAGTTTAATTGATATTTACGTGTGAGTAGAATTTTATTAATAAAAACAACACTAACCTTCACAAAGATAGGTAAGTATAAGTCAAAAATAAATATTTACTTCGCAACCTCTTCTTTAATTCAAACATTGGATGAAAATGAAAGCACGTAACGCACGTATTGTAAACATTCAAGCTTCAATAAGTTCCACACCAACGTTGCAACGCGACGGTCCCAGACGGACGTAAACAATTAACCAACAACAAAACAAAAGCGATCTAATCTCTGGTCTTTGTCCGGGAGGGGTGTGAAACTTTGACAAGTAAATTAGATTTGGTCTGAGTGTAACAGAAACCGTTGGTGCTCTCAGCACTTATCGAAAATTTCAGATGCGCTTCCTTGGATGTTAACGGCGCATGGGAAAATGTAGACAACCATTTATATTTTCTTCGCAACGTGTAAACCAATATGTAATTACAAAATATAATTATAAATGCATCTCGATTTCAATACTTAAGGTTTTATTTTTATCTAGTTTACCCAAACATGTTTATACAAATAAAAGAATTCTAATCTTCTATATAAACAAATTATATCTTATGCGGTATCCTACTGAATGTGAGGCATGCTGTAGGAGAAAGACGTGATGCGTGAGATGTGATCAAAAAATTTGTTTTATCAAAACGACTCTGTTAGTTTCTTCAGGGACAAAGATGGAAAAATATGTTACTTAAGTACATGTATTTAGGAAGTCGTATCATAAGATGCAAAGAATTGCCAAAGAATCAGCTTACGAATAGACCGTAAATATTTACTTTCACTTTAGAGCTAAACTTTGCTAATTCAGAAAAGGGTTTAATGACTGCATAAAATTTCACTTACTAAGCTCTTAATACTTAGAAGGACTTACCATGCACCTGCTACACAGTTCAACTTTTAGCTTGGTATCATCGTATCTGCCAAAGTTCGTGTTTCTTATAAAATATATGGTATTACAATCAATTTTTATGTACCACTTAAGTGTTCGCATTCTCAAGTTACCTTATTGGTAAAATAATCAAGAAAAGGCTTTTAGTTGCAAAATTACTATATACTAAGTGCCAGAATGCCACTTTTACTTTCAGAATATGCCTTTTTAGTGAAATAGGCATATTTTTTGATGAAATAGGTTAAGGTGTACCCGGTGTACCTGGTAGGTGCCCCACATGTTATATTCGTGCAGACGGCAGGGTGGTAAAATAGGTGATGCAGAAAAATAAAATACTACTAAGTCCAGTCAAACTAGCAACATTTTTTTAATAATTTCATTTTGCATCACAGGGTACCTAGTACAGGACTGATTTTACGCAACTCACAGCTGAAAAAAATTACGTTTCTTTAGCCTCAGCCTAAAATATTTATTGAACATACAATAATCTGTTACCTCATTTTCCATTTTGGTCTCCAAACCTGTCCTCAGTGTATATGTATTTTAAAGTTTCTCTCGAGCTACTTGAATTGTTAATAGCCCATTGGAGCTACAAGGAGTTTAGTCGGTAGATATTGAGGCGTATTTGTATTAAATTCGTTATGAGATCTGTTTTAGTTTAATCCAAATGTATTGGTGACCTCACGTATCATGCGACGCAGATCGTTACCGGGCATGGATGCTTCGGTAGCTATCTGTTTCGCATCCGCACTCCACACGTTCGTGGAGTGCTCAGCGTGGGCGAGTCAGCACCGGGACCTCGTAGTGGGTCTGGGCGTGGATACCCTCTCGCTGGAGACCATGCTTCAAGCCATGGTCTCCACCGGGAGTAGGTGGAACGCGGCCGTGTCCTTCTCTGATCGTCATGATCGGGGCCTGAGGACGGCAGGATCGCCACCCGTCGTCCTTACAGAAGCAGGCTAGAAGGGTTGCGTGCTGCGGGGCCTTTGCCCCATAGCACCCAACCAGATTCACTCACTGACGCGGGATAAAAACCCTACCCCAACGACGCGGGATTCTCATCCCGACCAAACCCACGCAGAGACCACAGAGGTGGTCGAAGTCCGCCGGGCGCCACTGGAAATACGTACTTCTTGTAACCAGAGACGCCTGGCAACGGACGTTAGAGAAGCCGCGGCCTTGGGCCGCGGAATTTAAAAAAAAATCCAAATGTATTTAAATATTGGATAGAAACAGGCGTTACCTGGCGAAAATCCATGACAAAGCAATGGTAAGTAAAATGTTTTAAGAAAAAAACTTTTTAAAATTTATAATAGCATTAATTTTTCGCAGAATTAAAAAGACAACAAAACGTCGACAATTGTTTCGCCTCTAAACGAGGCATTATCAAGACTGTCTCAAAGAGAACAGCTAAATCCGTGGTTGGAACGTGTTTGCTTATAAGTAAACGTGTGCAAATTTCATTATCGCGATGTAGGATTCTCTACAATAACTAACGTGGGTAGAAACTACAGATCATTCTATCTAAGTTCCAAAAATAGGTATTCACCAATACAAGACCTTATCTGTTTAATTTACTTCATGTCTTCTGATAAGTTGCGTAGAAAAGCCAAATGACACACACAAACCAACAACAATTAATGTGTCTGTCTGTTCGTAAACAGATTAAGTAAGGGAGATGTGTGAAAATCTATTTGTTCATTGAGTAAGGTGTCCGCGTCTCTTCTAACTATTTCTAGCCTTTCCCAAACACTCAACTTGAACCCTTTCTCACATAAACGTAGGACTTTAAAGGTGTTATTATTGTTCAAGGAATGACCAGTGTCGAGAAGATGCTTCGCGAATAGGGATTTCTCAGGACAACCATTACGGGACACCGCTCTGTGCTCCTTATATCTAATCTCGAAGGACCTGCCAGTCTGTCCCACATACTTCAAACCACATTCATCACAACTCAACAAATAGACACCTGATCTGCGTGAGACCGACACCGAATCCTTACCATTACATAGCTCCTTCAAGGTGTTCTGAGTTCTAAAAGCAACGAATATTCTACTTTCCCTCATGATCTTCGCTATACTCAACGAGACAGGACCCACGAACGGCAAACAGGCTGTGTACTTCCTAGGTGGATCTTGAGTTGGATGTAATAAATGAAAACTAGCCTTTCTGCGTTTTTTATTTAATAATGAGTGGACCATTCCTACGTCATAGCCATTACTTTGTGCTATGTAGCAAATGATGGACAATTCCTCACTAAATGCCTGTGGGCTCATCGGTACCGCTAGTAACCTGCTCAGTAAGCTGTGGAAAGCTGCCATTTTATGTTGCCATGGGTGATTGGATGAGTACGGAATAACTGTGTCTGTAACTGTTGGTTTCCTATAGATACGAAACTCATGAATACCGTTCCTTCTAGTAATTGAAAGGTCTAAGAAATTGAGAGTGGAATCTGACTCCACCTCTAGCGAAACATCAATTCTAGGGTGTACTGAGTTCAACCTGGAGACAAGGACGCTGAGTTGACGCTTTGTTCCCGTCCAACAGATGATAATATCATCCACATATCTAAAGTAGTACAAGACATGAACGTTCCCGACTATGTGTTTAGTCTCGAATGCATCCATAAATATTTCCGCTATCAAAGGACTGAGTGGTGATCCCATAGCCAAACCATTCCTCTGTAGATAAAAATTATCGTTGAACTGAAAGTAATTCTGTATCCATACACAACTTTGTTAGGTTATAAATTTCATCTATTTTATTAACATTGATCCTTTTTATTGTTAATTTGTGTTTTAAAATATCTAATACTTCATTATACGGTACGTTAGTGAACAAACTTTTCACGTCCAAAGACACGAGTTGAGCATTGGACGGTAACTTAATATTTTTAATCTTGTTTATGAGGTCAGTACTATTTTTTAAAGAAAATTTTGGATTAAAATCTATTGCTTCTTTAATGATTGTGTTCAAAAACTTCGACAAATTGTATACTGGAGCGCCCCTGTATGCGACAATAGGTCTAATTGGGTACCCTTCCTTGTGTATTTTTGGAAGGCCATAAAACAACGGACAACTGGGATTCATGTTTATCAAAGTTTTATGCAACGAAGAGTTCTCAGGGAATAAATAAGTCGTGGATTTCAAAGCAAGCTTTAGTTCTGCTTGGAACTTGGCTGTAGGATTGAAGGTTAAGTGTTGAAAATCATCAGATGAAATGATGTTATTGACCCTTGCTATGTAATCCTCCCTCGGGATCAAAACCACGGTGTTACCCTTATCAGCCTTACTCAGAACCACATCCCCATCCCTAAGTTTATTGCGAATCGACCTTTGTACAGTCAATTCGGAGTTAAAAGTACCAGACAAACAAACAGAATCGATTTTTTGTGCAACCAATGCCTTTAACATTATGTCACCCTTATTTCTAATGATTGCCACCTCCGCATCTACTGCCAAAGGTTCTAAAGATTTTTTATTGTTAAATGATTTAGGTATGGAATATTTTAAGCCCTTATTTAAAAGGGACACCTCACTGTTGCTGAGATGAATATCAGAAAGGTTGTTGATTCTGGGGTAAAATGTATGATTAGAAAACACCTGCTCCCTTCGGTCAAGAAACTCGCCTCTACCCACCCTTAGATTAAATAATTTTTTTAATTGAATTAAAAAATTTTTATGTATAAATTTTGAAGCTAAATCTCGTGCCTTTTTATCCAACAAATCAAATTCTACTCTGTGTAAACTGAATGACAACTCAGAGTGTAGAACCTTTAAATGCCACTTCAAATTATCTCTCACTCTAAACAAACACCTTATTTCCGAGTTCAGCCACACTGTTTTTGCCTAAAAACAAACAATAACTCAGTGTCGGCTAGGAATTCTATTTTAAAAGCAAAAACAGTACAAATTTTCTTTAAAAATTAGTACTGACCTCATAAACAAGATTAAAAATATTAAGTTACCGTCCAATGCTCAACTCGTGTCTTTGGACGTGAAAAGTTTGTTCACTAACGTACCGTATAATGAAGTATTAGATATTTTAAAACACAAATTAACAATAAAAAGGATCAATTTTAATAAAATAGATGAAATTTATAACCTAACAAAGTTGTGTATGATACAGAATTACTTTCAGTTCAACGATAATTTTTATCTACAGAGGAATGGTTTGGCTATGGGATCACCACTCAGTCCTTTGATAGTGGAAATATTTATGGATGCATTCGAGACTAAACACATAGTCGGGAACGTTCATGTCTTGTACTACTTTAGATATGTGGATGATATTATCATCTGTTGGACGGGAACAAAGCGTCAACTCAGCGTCCTTGTCTCCAGGTTGAACTCAGTACACCCTAGAATTGATTTTTCGCTAGAGGTGGAGTCAGATTCTACTCTCAATTTCTTAGACCTTTCAATTACTAGAAGGAACGGTATTCATGAGTTTCGTATCTATAGGAAACCAACAGTTACAGACACAGTTATTCCGTACTCATCCAATCACCCATGGCAACATAAAATGGCAGCTTTCCACAGCTTACTGAGCAGGTTACTAGCGGTACCGATGAGCCCACAGGCATTTAGTGAGGAATTGTCCATCATTTGCTACATAGCACAAAGTAATGGCTATGACGTAGGAATGGTCCACTCATTATTAAATAAAAAACGCAGAAAGGCTAGTTTTCATTTATTACATCCAACTCAAGATCCACCTAGGAAGTACACAGCCTGTTTGCCGTTCGTGGGTCCTGTCTCGTTGAGTATAGCGAAGATCATGAGGGAAAGTAGAATATTCGTTGCTTTTAGAACTCAGAACACCTTGAAGGAGCTATGTAATGGTAAGGATTCGGTGTCGGTCTCACGCAGATCAGGTGTCTATTTGTTGAGTTGTGATGAATGTGGTTTGAAGTATGTGGGACAGACTGGCAGGTCCTTCGAGATTAGATATAAGGAGCACAGAGCGGCGTCCCGTAATGATTGTCCTGAGAAATCCCTCTTCGCGAAGCATCTTCTCGACACTGGTCATTCCTTGAACAATAATAACACCTTTAAAGTCCTACGTTTATGTGAGAAAGGGTTCAAGTTGAGTGTTTGGGAAAGGCTAGAAATAGTTAGAAGAGACGCGGACACCTTACTCAATGAACAAATAGATTTTCACACATCTCCCTTACTTAATCTGTTTACGAACAGACAGACACATTAATTGTTGTTGGTTTGTGTGTGTCATTTGGCTTTTCTACGCAACTTATCAGAAGACATGAAGTAAATTAAACAGATAAGGTCTTGTATTGGTGAATACCTATTTTTGGAACTTAGATAGAATGATCTGTAGTTTCTACCCACGTTAGTTATTGTAAAGAATCCTACATCGCGATAATGAAATTTGCACACGTTTACTTATAAGCAAACACGTTCCAACCACGGATTTAGCTGTTCTCTTTGAGACAGTCTTGATAATGCCTCGTTTAGAGGCGAAACAATTGTCGACGTTTTGTTGTCTTTTTAATTCTGCGAAAAATTAATGCTATTATAAATTTAAAAAAGTTTTTTTCTTAAAACATTTTACTTACCATTGCTTTTTCCAAATGTATTTAGCGAAACTTCGCAAACATACTTTATTGTTCGTCTGGTAGTTCATTTAATAAATTTATCAAAAAAATAAGTACCTGCTTACAATAATTTGCATAAAAAGTCCTCCGCGTCATTGCTGACTGAAATATGGGAAGTACAAAAGATAAAAAAACCAAGAAGGTATTTTATTTTTGTCTGTTTGTGTGGCTGTCTGTATGTACTCGCTAATCTTAGAAGTTGCATTGGGGCAGAAGGATTCTCGAGTGGAGACCACGTACCGGAAAGCGCAGTTTGGAATGGCCACCTACCAGATGAACCGACGACCTTGTAAAAAGTGCTGGGTCCCGTTGGATGCATGTGGCAATGAACCGGTCTTATTGGAGACTATGTAGGTATGTCATTAGTGAAGCTCAGTATTAGGAATGTACAATACGTAGCTCCAAATAACAATTCAAGACATTGATGAACCCATTCAACTTCCACAAAAGGAACAAAGCGCCTAAGATAATAGAACTAGACTAAAACGGATAATTGTAAATTATCGGGTCTTTTCAAGAATGGCTGCGCCTCGACGAGTAGAAATTCGAATTTGTCATAGTATTTCATTGAATGGAACTACCAAAAGGGGTTTGTGAAGACAAGGAAGCTTGCTCGAGTAGGGTTACAATGGGCGTGTAGTTTTATTGAACAGATTTGTTGAATAATGTTTCTAATGAGGATTGCACTGAACTGTTCAAACTTAAATGATTGTACCTACTCTTTATTTGATGGTGACGTTTAATAGAGTTTGGACTAAATACATTGTTGGTAAGTATCTTTGGTTCTGGCTGTTGTAATTAAACTGTAAATTACTGGAATGATTATCGACCTTTTATTGTATAAAACAATAAAAGTATAAAAAATACGTTTTCAACAGACTTTGACAAATTTTTATGATGAAAAATTTTATTGAGCTTAATATCTGCAAAACCAATATAGGTATTAAATATTCATAACGTAGGTACTCCATGCTAAAATCCTGTTGGCCTCCAGGCTTTCGTAAAACTGTTATTTCATTGTTAAGACTTCATCTGCAGTTGTCGTGTCCGTCACGATACAATTTAATATCCCCTTTGAATTTTATAGTGGATTTGGTTTTCTATTGAATCCTTATAATACAAGCAACATGCTATTTTATAATAAAATGAAGAAAAATGTGGTTCTATACATTGAAAAATGATCAGAAATATATATTCGATGACTGGTTTCATAGAAATTGTGAGTTGGTTATCTGCAAAGTAATTATGGTTTCAATAAACGTGCAAATTTTATCTCAAACCATTGAACATAATATTTTTCAATTCAGCACAATTCTCTGTGGAAATCCATCCAATTCGCACTATAACCTTTAATTAAACGCAACAAGGTCTTAAATCGTGTATAAAACTGGTACACAATATCACAGGTTACAATACAACCAAAAGCTCCAATAAAGCTTTTGTTTGTTAGGCTGTGCACCCTTTCTCATATTGTTCCATGCTGACGGTTTCATGTGTTTGCTCAATCTAATTGCTACTCAGTCATTGTGGCCACCCATCTGCATGAAATCATATTGTGTATGAAAACCCGTGTGCATTTGTTAGCTCGTGGTTTCCGATAGTTAGTAATAATTTTATAAAAGGAATGTCGATTGTAACTACGTTGCTATCACTCGTCATCAACATTATCCGCTGAGCCTACCCCTCCCTCTTCCGCGAAATGGCTGAACTTCAATATTTTCAAAATAAACACCCACTTCCTCCTATAATACGTGACTTACCGACGCGATAGTGAGACAAATATATAAAAATATACCTAAACGATTTAAAACAGCTAAAAATTCTGAAAATGGTAACCCGAAACAACTCTAGTCAAAAGAAAAGTATTGCCGTATTCCAACCAGATAAAAGAATGAGATAAAGTATATTGAAGGAAAATTTAATTAAAAATCAGCTTCCATTCATAAAACTCTTCTTTAAGATTTTGTATATATATTTTATAAAAACGACTTATTATTGATAGTGGGAATTCAATGTACTGCGATCGTGTCTTCTTTCAAACTTATTTAATCATATTTGATGTTAACTCAGAGTAATAATTTTGTGAATATGGATATTTTGAATCAAATATTCGATGAACCTGAGACTTTGCTTTTTACTTAGTATTATACTCATGCATGCACAGCATGATCCAACGTTCTGAAAGAGTTACTGATTTTCACCTATTAACACGATAGAAATCACCGCTAACCGGAGGACTAAAATATATCCGTATGTAATTCCATTATCCTATCTTTGTCACGTAGGTACCTAATGTTCTAAATTTTCTAAAGATCTTTAAATTATGAGAATTTGCACTAAGTCTTACACAGTTTAACAAACAAACACTAAACCACGTCTTTATTCCAGAAGAAGTCGACAAAGACATTCTTTACTCCTACATTTTGCCAGTTATTGTTAGTGTGGGACCAACAACAATGGTGGCAATGTGTTTCCGGGCATTTTGAGTATTCTTGTCAGAGCCTTGTCCTTCTGTCAGCAAGTGCACAACGTGCAGGCCCATCTCTAGGACATAAGTCATACTCGACATGGGCCCTGGAGATTTATATAGTGCCCCTTAGCAGCCCATAGTTTGATATACCTATCTACCGTGCGGTTATGTATCCATTTCATTGACTAAAGAGCTAAATCAAAATAATGTTCTGATCTTTATTTACTTACCCTGTATCTTATGCTTGCCTAGCAAAGGCGAGGGACGTGACGTAATGTAATATGCACAGCTACCGGTTAGATTACTGAAGTTAACTGAAGTTACGTCTTAGATGGTGATCGGCTTATGTTACCTAGTACAAAAAGGTTGAAGTAAATTCTACAGGTAAATGCAAATTATTTACGGATTTTAATACTTTTTCTTTGAACTTCCGTACAATGTAAATATCAGCAAAAAATGCCGTTCATCTTACTCAAGTCTTTCTGATTATCTGTACCGTGTGAATCCAATACAATGTAACTGCGAAATACGGATTTTGAAAAAAGATGAAAAAATTTTTTTTCGAAGATTAGGTACTACCTTGTTATGTCAGTTTTGACAGTGTTTATAATGTATCCTGCAAAGCGCGAAGATTATTTGGCAATACACGGATGGTATTTAAAGTTAACGTTATAGTAATATTGTCAGTTTTTACAAATTTATTGGCACCTACTTTACAGCAAAAATTTACTACTAACAGTTTAAATTTTTGTATTAGAATTTCAAAATATAGCTAACTGATCTGAATTTTATTAATGACTGTTGTTGCTGTCTGTACAAGACACTCTACAGCAGAAAGTTACGAGTATAACCCGTTTGTTTGGCAAACAAACAGTAAGCCCCTCATATTTGAACACTTTAATTGGTTCGCTTCTTCCTCGTTGCTGATGAATAAGGAATGATACCGTATCGAGCAAATGCACAAGTAATTATTTCGAGTTGTTCGCAATGTCAACATTCTTCAATTAGATTGAGTGTGGCTTGGTAACTGTTATTAGATCAAATTAAAGACTTCTGAGCTGGTATGTCTGTTCATACACACTTAAAAGACAAGCCTTCTTTTTTCGTCCGCGCAATCGCGGCCGCTCTTACGTCCATTGCGTCTCTGGTACGCACCAGAAGGTATTTCCAGTGGCGCCCGGCGGACTTTGGCTACCTATGTGGCTTTTTCGGGGGTTTGGTCGGGATGAGAATCCCGCGTCGTGAGAGTAGGGTTTTATCCCGCGTCGGTAATTGAATCTGGTTGCGTGCTACGGGGCCACAGCCCTCAGGCCTCAGCCTCATGGAGGTCGATGATCTTGGGCGTAGATGAGTCTGCGGCGCCTTCGCCGCTGACTTCGTAACTCGGCGGGGAGGGTACGCTCTCTCTCCCTCTCGGCCGCCTCCTTCGCGACCATGACCTGCTCGCATAAGGACACGGCCGCGTTCCACCCACTCCCGCTGGAGATCATGGCTTGAGGGTATCCATGCCCAGACCCATTTTTAGGTCCCGGCGCTGACTTGTATCGACAAAACCACTTCAATACATAGGTACAGAACGGGCGACTTTGTTTTACATATGTAGTGATTCAGACATAAGACGCACCACCAACAATTTACGACTACGGCTTAGATGGTCGATTCAGAAATCAAACTAGGGCTTAGTCCAGGAGATTGAATCTCCAATCTATTGGCACTCAGAGAAAATTTAGTAGTGTTTGAATGCATGTTCAGGTCTATAACATAATCCAAGATGGAAGACACGTCCGGATTATGTACCAGTGTAAGATCATATATCTCCATATTGGCCATATTGGCTCACATAAAATTTTTAATCCTAGTCTTTTTCTTACTACCGATTTGTGTTCATAATCATCACTCTTCATAATTTTATTTTTCATACTTTTTTTACTCATACATTTTTATTACTATCATCAGAACTCATATAACAGTTAGTGATTATAATTTTTTTATTAATACTGTTACTACCAAGAACCACTTTAAATCCATATTTTTTTTTCAGATCTTTTTTCTTCATAACATTCTATTTTCATATTACTTTAATTAATAATGTTGTTACTACGAACATACTTCAACTCATAACGTCGTTGTTCAGAATAGCTTACTTTATAACAGATAATTATCTGGGGCTTCGCCGGCCGCTGCCGCGGCACGCTCGCTTCGCTCGCTCGGCTCGCGCGTTCTTGTGGTCACAGTTCTAACCTAACCTAGCCTACTTGTCTGGTAGCATCTCGTTTCTGGTAGCAATTTATCTGGCACTTCGCCGGCCGCTGCCGCGGCATGCTCGCTTCGCTCGCTCGGCTCGCGCGTTGTTGTGGTCACAGTTTTAACCTAACCTACTTGTCTGATAGCATCTCGTTTCTGGTAGCAATTTATCTGGCGTTTCGCCGGCCGCTGCCGCGACACGCTCGCTTCACTCGCTCGGCTCGCGCGTTGTTGTGATCACAGTTCTAATCTAACCTAACCTACTTGTCTGGTGCTGGAGACAGGAGGCTCGCGACGATCTGTTCCGGCAATGGGCCTTGAGATGTGCGGCTCCCACCGCGAGCCGGGTGCTCGTGGGAGCCATCGTTCCCGTGCTCCGCCAGTGGGTGGAGCACGCGCAAGGGGCTCCGACCTACTTCCTCACCCAACTTCTTACGGGTCATGGCTGTTTTGCCAAATTCCTGTGGGAAGTGGTGGGGATCCTGTCGGAGCCTGATTGTCATCACTGCGCAGGCGGCGCCGTAAATACGGCGGAGCATACGCTCTTCGTGTGCGCCGCCTGGGACTCGCCGAGGTTGGCCCTCACGGGCGTTATCGGCAGAGTAGGTTCGCTGCCGGCCGTCATTAAATCCATGGCCGGCAGCGAAGAATGTTGGGCCGCCGTCGCTTCCTTCGCTCGGGAGGTGATGGTGGCGAGGAGAGAGGCCCTGCGTGAGCGGGAGCGTGCAAGCCGTACGCTGTTGCTTAACAGTTCCTGCCTATCCGGCGGCCCGGCTAAGGCGAAGGAGAAACACCGTGGATAGGTTTTAGTGGGTAGTCCGGCCCGTTTTAATCCTAGGGCCGGGAGTCTCGCTCCCCCCCCCCCAGCGAGACGGTGAAGTGCGTAAATGCATCACCGACCACGTTAAAAAAAAAACCTACTTGAATTTTATTAGAATAAAACACATTTATGAATATTATAGTTATTTATTTGAATGATTATGATTTTCGATCATTAGTATAAACAAATATATTAAAACAAACATTAGTAAATACTAAGTGTATAATTTGTGATATTATGAATTGAAATGATTATGTTTTATAATGTTTAGTTTTATTTTTTTTTATGAATAACGATCGTTATAATTTTAAATGGTATGAGAAAAATTTTCGGACCTCCGATGATAGGAGTTGAAAAGTTATGTAAGACAATGCGCACCCAAGATATATACGAGTATTGCTTGAGAAGCCAAAAACGGGTAACACGTACATACAGTGCCGTTACTTTTCATACAGGGATATGCAGAGATAACGGATTTCCACTTGCGGAAATCTTGGTACTTGGTAGGTAACTACCGCCTTTCATTGACGCTTAAGTGCCTATCCTTTTTCGATTGTTTAACTTTCATTAATAATAATAAATTATAATAATAATAAATTTATTTCTTAATATAAATTTACATCATTAATGTTTCGTACATGCTCAGAATCAAAAAGAAAAATATTTGGTGTACTTGTCTTTGGATACTATAAATGGGTGACAGCGTATATAATCTTCACACTACAAAGTTACTGAACGGATTTCCTTGCAATTTTTACAAATAGAATAAACTTTGCTTATATAGTGCAACTTCTCATACTAATCATTATTACATCTTAATGTTTTTTTTATCATCATCTCATGTCCTAAACTGTACAAGCAATCCTCTTGAATAATTCATAAGAGTACTAATAAAATACATTTTCCTTTTAATTGTATATGTCCTATCCTTGGCTACGTAACATCAACAAACAAACAATATGACCAATATAATGCGTAGCTACTTATTTACTAAAAAATCTGATAAAAAAATAAAATTCATATAAAGGACGTGATTGAACGTTTGATTCTATGTTATGTTATGTTTAACAGTCTATGATTTCTATCTCGAATCTTATCAATATGATGATTAACTAACTGTTTAATTTATTATTAAATAAATATTATTGAAATGTGCCATGTTATACGCCACGTCAAGTGGGAGAAACCCAACTAATCAATCAAGTTACTGTTATCCCATGATTTGAAATATTGGTCTCACTTGTATTATCATGGGACAACCCCAATGGGACAAGTAGGACACACTCGTTTGTGCAGTGGGGCAGGCAAGCACACATTATGCGCCTACTCTCTGGTTGTTATTTTGTTGAACCCTATTATTTATACAGGGATCTTATTGCCGATAATATAAGTGGACACTGTGATAGTTCCTGAATCACATACCTACAAAATCACGTCTTTATGCCAAATAGCATAGACAGGGGCATTAAATACAGCCACATTTCACCAGTTACGGGCACTTAGGATAATTTGGCATCACTAGAAGTCTAAGTTCTCAATACGCTTAAAATCTTGGTGGGACCACTATTTATACAAATTGAATAAAAAAAGAACAAAAACCAAACGCAAATTTCCATTAAAGTAGTACCTAACAAACATAAGTAACAAATTACAGTTTACTATCTAATCTTACCAACAAGTTACCAACCCCCCTTCAATCCGAGATTAAAGTATTTGAACAAGCGGGCCTTAACGTAAGTCTGGCCGGTTGCCTAATAGCCGAATGGCCATTATGGCTTCCTTTGTAGGATCATGTAAGGTCCCAGATAGTTCATGCGCTCTATCTTGAGCTTAAACTTGTCCGCTACTAAATTCTTAGGAGAAAGTATCAGGATTATTTACCATGACATTTTAGGAACGACTTTACTTTGGTAGTATAAATACTACCCATACAAAAACTACCGGTGTTTTGATAAAAGCAGTTAAAACTGCTCATCAAATACCTTCGTTTTGTACTAAAATAAAATTCCTTTCGTAAGCAAAAATACTGACTGCGCATCAAATAACTATCTCAAAATTATTAATTTTAGCAGCAATTTAAGTTCGTGACGCACAGCAATTTATTTTCAAATTCTAAGCTAACTTTTTTTTTCTTTTTAATTCCGCGGCCTGAGTCCGCGGCCGCTCTAACGTCCGTTGCCGGGCGTCTCTGGTTCACACGCAGAAAGTATTTCCAGTGGCGCCCGGCGGACTTTGACCACCTGAGTGGTCTCTGCGGGGGTTTGGACGGGATGAGGATCCCGTGTCGTTGGGGTAGGGCGTTATCCCGCGTCGGTGAGTGAATCTGGCACGCAACACTTCTAGCCTGCTTTTGTAAGTTATGGAGGTCGATGGTCTTGGGCGTAGATGAGTCTGCGGTGCCCTTGCCCCTGACTACGGAACTCGGCGGGGAGGGTACGCTCCCTCTCCCTCTCGGCCGCCTCTGGCGCCGGAGACCATGGCTTGAAGCATGGTCTCCAATCTCTTAATCTAATCTTCCTAATCTATTCAAGTCGGATTAGAAGACTAGTAGGTTTTGCTGTGTAATCAGTACATTTTGATATGCAAATCATATTTTTTGTACGTTAAATTTTTTTTTGAAGCATTTGAAGAAAAATACAATACACTACACTATTGATATATATTTTTGAAGTTTTTTGCTTTGCATTTAAATTTATTCCTTTTTGTATTGATTGGATCCTTTTTAAGATAGTTTCTCATATAACCATCTCTATTTCTAGTCTTCTGGTGTGTTTTTTTCTATTCTCCTTATTGTCGACGCGAGTTATCGTTTTCTTTTGAGGTTGAAAGATTAATTTAAAAGATAAAGTGATTGCTATAAAAATAAAGAAGTTCATCTCTTTTTATAAATGGTAATGAACTCAGATTGCGAGCGCTTCAACAGCAACACACAAATAAAAGATAAAACGGGACAAACAAAGAAATTAATAGAGCAATTTGAATAATTTAACTGGAATTTTCCTAATACAAAACGGTGCACCATGTAGCGACAACTGCAGGGCAGCGGTGGGACCCTCTTTGTATGCAAATAAAATGTTTTAGAACCAGGATCTCTTGCTAATAACGTACTCTAAGTAAGACAGAGGCTGTTTGTTGTGTGGATAAATTGTTTTTAAAGCAATGAGTAGATTTACAAATTTCTAAAGGGTATATATGTGTTCTGGACTAGCATCACTGTAATATGATAGCTGTCACATTTTTAACCGATTTCAACAAAAAAATTTATGGAAAGATAAAAGTGGAAATAGGAGTTCTACTGTTCGACCATATGGGCGACCACTGGATTGCGATTTCAAATTCTTCAACTGTGATCTTGGTAGCACTAGGTCCATGGGGCCACGGTTCGCATCAGCTCTTCACGGAACTCAACAAGCGTCTGAGGGAAGAGACTGGTGATACCCGCGCAGGTAGCTTTCTCGCGCAAAGACTCTCATTGGCAATTCAGCGCGGCAATGCTGCCTGTGTTATGGGCACTCTGCCCAGCTTGCTTTACATATTTATTTTAGTTTTTAGTTTCAGATAGTATAGTTTGTAGTTTGTTTAAGTTTTTCTTAATTTTATTTTCCTGTTCCTTGTATATATTCATGAATTGTTATGCTTATTGTAAACACAGTTGGTCAGAGTATTACCTCAAAAAATTGTAGTTAAAAATCCAATTGTTCAGAGGTTGTCCCAAGAGCTTAGGGGCCCCAGCTAACCTCTCCTACAAGTGGTACATGGTATATGCAAGACGTAACAAGGCCCTGGAAAAGATAATTTGGCTCCTAGGATCTTTGCGTACTTGTTTCACTTTTTCCAGTTCCATAAGTATTTTTGTGTATGCTTTCCTGTTACGGGCACATACTCTATACATTGTGCTCTTATTTTTATGCTAATTGACTGAGGGAGCGAAGCGACCGAAGTCTCCGTTTTAACTTGCAGACTGGGGAGAATTTCTTTCGCCTGTACCTATTTACATCTACATCTCTACATCTCTATGTACATCTACGGGTTCTGTCAGATCATGTTTGCGGCGGTATTTATCAACCGATTTTCATGAAACTTAACACACACACTCCTTGCTTACAATGAATAACATGTGAATGATAGTTTTTGGATTGGATGAAAAATGAAAGAGTAATAAAGAAAATTGAAAAATAAATTTTCTAAACAAAGCTCCCGAAGTCTACGGTTCACAGAACCACTAGTAATAACAACTAGAATATCAATCAATTATGCCTCCTTGTATGGTCAAACTACTTAACCAAAATCAATTCATTACTAACAGGTAGTTAAGTGATTAATTTTGTACGTCTAGGTGAATAATGTAGGTAAACTAGATATAATTAAGGCCAGACACGTAGCTAATCAAATTAATCACGTGGTTCGATAACGTTATGTGTGATTTAAGAGGTCATATCGATATACGTGAGCTGATTTCTCGAGTACAACTAAACGCCATCGAAACTTTAATGTGTTATGAATTTTATCTTCGATCGTGTGTGAGCTATGGTTTCTTGTTTATTAATTGTATCCGTTGAATATAAAATCGCTGTAAATATTAGATTACAAAAAAATACAATTGCTATTGTGGCGCGTACTTAACGAATCTCTGACGTCATATGTAAGAAACGTCCAGATAATACGAGAAGGCGGGTCCCAGAACCATCGATATTTACGTGCAAGTCAAGACACAAAAGGTCGCTATAGACCGTTTGAAGCCAGCTTTCATGGCCAGAGAATTCCCTGACGAGACACACGATCAGGTACAGGTCCAGAACTACCAGCCCGCAGATGACCACACAAGGAAAACAAGATATGGACGCACAGTGCGATTTCCAGATTCCTATCGCCCGTAGTTACGGTGTCACCGGGGGAGCAGTGTGGCGCGTACTTAACGAACCTCTGACGTCATATGTAAGAAACGTCCAGATAATACGAGAAGGCCCGGTACCAGTCTCTAGTAACTTTGATAATATTCTACCAGTCTTTTGTATGCGCAACTAGAGACTGGTAGAATATTATCGAAGGTTCTGGGACCCGCCTTCTCGTATTATCTGGACGTTTCTTACATATGACGTCAGAGGTTCGTTATGTACGCGCCACACTATTATAGAAAACTTCCTTTTTTTCAACCGACTTCCATAAAAAAGTAGTTCTTAATTCGACAGTATGTTCTTTTTTTATGTTTGTTACCTCACATCTTCGGACTGGGTGAACCGATTTTGATTTTTTTTTGTTGGAAGCTACTACTTCCCAAGTGGTCCCATTCCAACTTGATATTTGAAGTCGGTTGCTGTGTCAATGGCAGCCATTATTAGTATTCATAATTTTGGCTTTAGTACTTTAATTCTTAATTACCGTTACAAGCAAGCCTAGTACTGCAACCAAGTAAAGATGATTATTACAATATACCTATAGGTAAATTATCCATAAACAATTTTAACTTATTGCATTTTAATGTTATCCTTTAACTTCATGGGTCTTAAATCAATAATTAAAAATAAAATACCTATATCCCCTGAAAAATACTATACTTGTGGCTAAAAATATTAAAAAAAAAATGCTTCTATCATAATGTAAAGTTCTAAGTAATCTAATATCAAATAGAGAAGCTGTACACCCTCAACAATGTTTTTAAACGTTACATCTAAAAGAGAAAACGAACTTAAACTGTGAACTTCCTTTCAAATCTTTACCAATTTGACGCAAGATTGATTCAATCGAGTTCCAACATTTCAATTCTATATGCAACCGGATAATACGTCAAGCTTCTGCTTCATGCTTTCACCAATATACTTTGACCTCTTAAATTGTTCTCTAAACAAATAAACAAAACTCTCGTAAAACAGAAACAGTAATAGATAGAGTTCTAGATGAGTTGGATGCTTTCATGTCTCTTGACATCTGAGCAGTCGAAAATCGCCCAAAGCGAACCCCTTTTTAGGGCGTGAAATTGAATCTTGTTGCGGATGAAGGGTGCACAGAAAACTTAAATATTTAAGGGGGAATTACCATCTAGAGAGCCCACCCGACGATTCAGAGGTAAGGTATTAATTTTACGAGCCCCATTGTAACCGTAGACAAGGATGTATGAACTCGTTAAGTTCTAACAGTCGTTTGTAGACAGGATTTGGCTTTATGGTTGGGTAGGGTGTGTGAGAGTTAACTTACAGTATGCAGTTTGAATTAATTAAAATTTGTGAAATTGTTATATATTGCCCCTGTGTGTGACACAACCATACAAACATGTGGTCTAACATTAAAGTTTAAATACATTTTCTAGGGAGTTAAGAAAAGTTTTTCATAAGTTGGAACCCCGGGTAACAACGCAGGGTAAGTACGGAAGCCAAAACATACAGCCAGAACCTTTTATTAATTCAGGTTGAGAGAGACAATTTTTTTAGATATTATTAAGTATGATGAGCGATTTTATATTTTTTATTGGTAACGGAATATTATCTTTATTTTACCAGAAAGTTATTTTTTTTTTTTTTTTTTTTTTTATATTTAGATCGACAAATTGGCGGCTCAAGGCTTCCCGTTACCTCCGGACAGTCTATAATGCGAACAGCGCGTCGCTGCATAGCGTCGAGTGCGTCCAGCAAATACTTCGCGGAGCCGTCCCAGAGGTGAGAGCAGTATTCAACGCAGGGTCTAATCTGCGTTTTGTACAGCAGACACCTCTGGTGCGGTGTAAAGAATCGCTTTATCTTGTTCAGTATTCCTAGTTTCCGCGAAGCTAGCCCAATACATCTATTTTACAATGTATTTTGTGTTATTGAGCTCTCGACGAACGTCTATGCCAAGGATGTCTAGATTGTCCTTCATTGGTAATATTGCATTCTGAAGAGTGGGTAGGGGAAGGAAAGGGGATTTTTTCGCTGTAAATGCACACGCCTGTGTTTTGTGGGCATTGAACTCGACCAAGTTCTCGGCACCCCATTGGGAGATACTGTCGAGGATCGCCCCGCCGTCGGACGAACCGAGTAACTCCCGTGCAATGTACTGTCATCTGCATAGCAATGAATGTTCCCGAGGGAAAGCATATCATTGATATGCAGAAGAAAGAGAGTTGGTGACAGTACGGACCCCTGCAGTACCCCGGCATTCACTTGCAAGAAGCGAGAAGCCTGGCCATCGCAGAGGACCCGCACTCGGCGCTCGTTTAAAAAACTGGCAATCCAGCTGCACAGTTGAGGAGGTAGACCATATGCCGGAAGCTAGGAAAGGAGCGAAGCATGCCAGACCCTATCGAAAGCTTTGGCGATGTCCAGGCTAATAGCCAAGGACTCGCCGAACTTTTCCATAGCCTCACCCCATACATGCGTGACGAATGCCAGGAGGTCACCCGTTGATCGTTTTGGCCTGAAGCCATATTGCCGATCATTGATTAGCGAGTGATCCTCCAGGTATCGCATGAGCTGCTTATTAATAAGAAGCTCGAGCACCTTGCAAATGACTGAGGTGACAGCTATGGGTCGATAGTTGCCTGGATCGGATCGATCCCCTTTCTTGGGGATCGGTTGTACGTTCGCCTCCTTCCAGGCCTCCGGCACGAGGCCTGTATAGTATGACAGGCGGTACAGACGCGTTAATACTGGAGACAACTCAGCAGCACATTTTCGTAGCACCACCGCCGGAATGCCGTCAGGGCCACTGGCTTTCCGCGTGTCGAGTGACCGCAGCACTGCCCGTACATCACATTGCCTGATTACAATATCAGGCATAGTGTGGCCACAGTTGGCGATGGCGGGGGGCTGCAGGCCACGGTCATCGACCCGGGAATTAGCCGCAAAGAGGTCTGCGAGCATGTCCGCCTTCTCTTGGGCTTTGTGAGCCAGTGATCCATCAGGAATCGAATGATCCATCAGGAAGTGGTGGCAGCGAGGGTTGGCAAAAATTTGACTGTACGGCTTTGGCCAGTTGCCAGTATACACGGCTGCCCGTGGGATGGGATGTGAGCTCCTGACCAAGCCGCGCGACGCGCTGGGCATCCGTTCTCTTGAAGGCCCTCCTGCTGAACCTAGTGGCCCGATTGTACGCTGCTTTGAGGCGGTTCACGTTCGGGTCACGTGCCGCCCGAGCCCTGACCCAGGCGCGATATGCCGACTATTTTTTCTGGACAGCCTCGGCACATTCACGCCCGAACCAGGGGCGAGCTTTGCGGATGCTGGCGACATCAGTGAAAGGGATATAATATTCTATCCCTAGACTGATCTCGCCAGCAATGGCAGCAGCGCTATCCGAAGGCGCCTTCCCTACAAAGCAGCGCTGGCTCCACGGGACGGACGCAAAGTAATCGCGGAGACCGTCCCAGTCTGCCGACGAGTAGTGCCATAGTCGTCGAGTCATTTGTTCAGCACGAGCAGGTGGTGGCACTTGGAAGCTGGCGTGCACCACACAGTGGTCGGAAGTGCCCAGTGGGGCGCGTACCGACACACTGTACTCGGCTGGGCGACTCGTCAGCAGTAGATCCAGCAGGGCGGGCGTGTGGTCTGACCTGTCAGGTATCCGGGTGATCCCCCGTACCATCTGGGTCAGCCCGTGGGAGAGAGCGAATGCATGGGCGGTTCGTCCCGCATGATCGGTCCTAAGGGACCCCAGCCACTCAACGTGATGACCGTTAAAGTCCCCCAAGAAAACCAGGTCAGCGTTCGGGAACCGCACCTGCGCATCGTCAGCCATCTCGCTGAGGTATTCGAAAAGCCTTGTTGTCCCAGTGTCCCCTGTGTGGGAGCGGTAGACGCACACGTAGATCTGGCTCATGGAGCCATGATCCACGTGCAGCCAAAGGACGGAGTAGGAGGGGTTCTCCAGACAGCGCAACCGGCGGCAGCAAACATCCGCCCTAACGAACACGCACACCCCGGCTTTATCGCGGAATTGTTCCTCAATGATATAGCCCGGGTAACAGAGGTACGACGTGTCGTCAGGGCGGCGTATCTGTGTCTCCGTTAGGAACATCACAGAAGGCCGTGCCGACTCCAGGTGATAGTGGACGGTATCGAGGTTTGCATGGAGTCCGCGGATATTCGCGAACTCCACCTCAAACGAAGTCAACTTTGTGGGGTTTCTAGGGGCCGCTGTGTACCGTCTATTATATTTTTGCACTGTCATTGTGAAATATGTGGAAGCGTGAAGACAGGGCCCCCCAAGTAACCCAGCCTGGGCTGGGTTACTTGGGGGGCTTTAGCACAGCTGCACGGTGGTACCCCCCCGGACCAACGTGGATACCAGGTGGTACAACAGGTACCACCTGGTATCCACGTAGGGGCCAAAGCCACCACATGGGTACCGTAATATACGAACCTCGTCCGTTAATCAGCAGGTGCGCCACTAGCAGGTGAGGTCGCTGGGGCCCGATAGATGTAAGAAGGGCCCCTTTGCACCCAAAATTTATATATTGTAATTATATATATAGTTATATTGTAATTAATGCACCACAGACTCGAAATGTAAATAAAACAACTTAACTTCATTGGCATTAATATCACAATATACCCCATATTTATTTATATAAGGTATTTGACTGCAATTAATTGAGAGTCTGAGACGTCATCAATATCTTTGTCTCAGTTTAACCACTGCATTCAACGGCGAGCACGTACTGCGGGATAGTTACCTCCGGAATAAGCAATGGTACCTATAGTACGGTGCTATCCCTCGGGAAGTCAATTTCATTAATACTGCGGTCGGTACCCTTCAGGGGTGGCGTACATTTTTAAACACATTAACTGTAATTGAATACCTGTTCTGCAATGAATTAAGATTAAGGTGTCTCGGAGCCCGTTTTTTAATGGACTCTAGGGGATTGTTTTTATTGCATGAAGTTTATGGTTTTATAAAATTATTAGCAAATTTTTAAAAGCAGGAATATATTCTCTATTTCTTGCCTTTTTAACCAATTTCCAAAAATTTAGTTTTTTCGGCGGTATGATTTGTTTATTATATCATACTCGTTCAACTGGGTCAAACGATTTTGTATTTGTTTTTAATTTAAAGCCAGTGCCTCCCGAATTTAGTCCCATTATGACAGTGATTTTGTCCCATTCCGGTAATTTGAAGTGTTGTTGTGTCAATGTTTACCGTGTTTTATCATTTAACTATTTATTTTTATAAACGTACTACGTACTCGTGAAATTGCAATTACCATGTTCAATAGGTAATAAATAAATAACGTATTAGTATTGGACGGTCTATAAATAGTAGATTTTATGACAAGGGAGTAAAATGATATATTGTTGTCAAATGCGCTATTTGGAATCCAGACCGAAATGAAGGATTCTAGAGTAGAATTTCGAGCGTAGCGAGGGTTTCTAAAGTAGAATCCTAGGCGTAGCGAGGGATTTAAAGTACGTTGCCTGAGAAAAAAATATTTACACTCGAGGCATCAATATTACTTTTCATCGACTTCTATGAAAAAAAAGAAAAGGACTAGCGACGAAAAAATACGCGCGTTTTGTTTTTTTTTGGTTGGGCCTACTTTATTACCTACGAGTACATTAGGAACAAAATAATTGACGGAAAGTGGGCGTGAATAATAATTGTCCTTCTGCCTTAAGGGAAATAGGCGTTCTTATATATCTATGTACCTTTAATAATTAAATAATCATAGAATACATTTTCTTCTACTGATTCACTTGGGTAAAAAGAAATCGAGCCATAAATTTAAAAATATTGTGAGGTCCGTACTTTAAAAAAGATAAAAGTACCTATACTTAATTAAAATTAATAGTTGTGGGTAAATATAGGGGTTGGATCTTTAATAAGCCGGATGCTTTCAATATTTTTCTTAATAAAGTTTGAAAAATTGTTTTATACAGGTGTTTAGAACCCTCGGCCGCAAAAAGTATAGTCCTTATGAAGAAAATACGGCATCTCAAAAACTTGTTTGTGGCAGGTAAAGGAAATTATCTTGAAATACTTTAGAAGGGGTTGCAGTGCTCAGTAAATTGTTTTATTTGTTAACTTTATAACTAGTGATCGGATTAAAGGGGTTCGTTTTCTTCAATCGTATATTAAGTATAAAAAGTCTTGTTATTTAACTATTATATGATATGCGAGCAAAGAAGGATTTTGGTTTAGTCTTGTTTTAAAATTAGGCTAATATATAAGTTAGTAGGCATTGTACATGCTAAATACCTTCTGCGTGCGAGAAAGAGAAGCCCGGCAACGGACGTAAAAGCGGCGAAATTTAAAAAAAAAAGTTCCCATTTGTATTAGTCCTGTTGCTTCGTCTTGTACGGGTAAGTAATAGATGATATAACAACAAAATCTCTAATATTCACAACATATAACAACGGTACCTATAATTTTATTTAATATAGCGATTAGTTAATATAATGAACGATTGATATAATTTTAAAATAACTAATTTTTATAAGCATAACATACCTACATTCAATATAACATCGTTTGACATAACATACATTAAATATAAAATCGTTTAACATACCACTAAAAAGATATAAAACTTATTTGGTCTAATATGATGAAAACGGGTCTCCCTGGTTTGACCGGAAGGAATTTCACAAATATTCACTTCCCAAAAAAATTTTCGCATAATTTCATTTGCCAAATCATTACTTGGCAAAAAATCTATTCACAAAAAAATGTAACGCAAACCTAATGTCTGGGAAAACTATAACTTGTTTACCAACTAGTACTTTTAACATTTTTTATTTAGTCAAATAACTATCAATCACTTTATGAGGGTTCCAGTGCTTGTGTAATATATAAACGGGACTTACACGGACTGGTTCGGTATCGAACGAGGCGTCAGGCAGGGCTGTGTAGCGTCACCAATGCTGTTTAACCTATACATGGATAACTGTCTGAAAAATCTGAAAGCGAGTGTGTGTGGTTTAAGAATGGATGAATTGACCATCAAGTGCCTCTTATATGCTGATGACCAGGTAATACTTGCGTCATCGGCGGAGGAGTTGCAGGTGATGGTTGATATTATGAATGAGTCTTTGAAAAGGAAGGAAATTAAAGTGAACGCAAGTAAGACGAAAGTACTGGTATTTGAACGAGACGAAAGTATGTCGAACTGTGCGATTGTTATTGAAGGAGAAAGAGTGGAGCAAGTGAAAGAGTTTGTGTATTTAGGGTCCAAGTTTACAAGGGATGGAAGATGTAACGACGACATTGAAAGACGAGTTATGGCAGGAAATCAAGTGAATGGGGCTCTGCATAACTTTATGAACAGTCAGAAGATTTCCCGGAGGGCTAAGCTGGCTGTTCATAGAGGAGTGCTGGTCCCTACACTTATGTATGGAAGTGAATGTTGGGTTTGGCAGAAGAAGCATGAAAGTAAAATAAATGCAGTGGAAATGAGAAGTTTGAGAAGTATGACTGGTGATACGGCCCCTGCTAGGAAGTACAATTAAAACGACATAAGACAATTAATGTGACTTTATTAGCAGGGAGCCTAGGGTTTATACAATACTAGTAGCTAATAGTGTGTCGGTCGAATAGGATCACATATACTGTTTACGGAAGTGCCCGGTGCACTTAACTTTGGGTCACAGGCGACGGCGGTCGGCCGGCAGGGTCCGCTGGTGTCCTCCAATTAATTGTGTTCTTAACAGGCCGAGATGCTCCGGGTCGAAGGCCACGGAGCGACGGTGCAGCTTCAGGCTGCTCAGCAATAATAGTCTTCAAAAATAGGCTTTTCTAAGCCCCAAGGTAGTTCTGGAATAGACACAAGCAGCGGATTAGATACCGGCTCGGCACCGCTTGCCGTAGGCCCCACACGCAAATCACCGTACAGATTCCCTAGTTGTCGGACGCGCTGCACAATTATTTACGTGAGGGTACACGGCAAGGTTACACATAACACACGATAACACAAACATGGGAACAAGGAAAACACAGACAGGTGGTTGGCCCCTTCCTATATATCGGTCTCCGACCGGCGGCAGAAAGTCTCAATGCAATATTTAACTAATAATAAAATTTAGCTATAAGCCCAACACAAATGTGGGTACATTTCAAAAGACTACTTTTCTACCTATTACGTGTCGGAGACGACGTTCCTACAGAGTCTGCGTTATGCGTAATTCCCATTAAACAATTGAAACTTTACTATGGTTCACTAGATTAGGGAACCCTAAAATGACGGTCCCTAAATGGCAGTCTAGATAATAAAAATGTTACTGAATAGTTTCTCCTAATGGTTCACCAATTTAGGGAACCCCAACATGACGGTCCCACTATGGCCGCCTCGACAATACAATATTAAATAATAGGGAATATTCCAGATAGGTGGAATATGATCCAGGTATTTGACTTTACGTTATCCAATAATAAAAATTTAGAAAATTAACGGTTTCCCGCTTAAGGCCGCGCCCCAAGTGGTACGGCTTCACAATAAAATATGTCGGGTAGATGTATTTTCTCAACCCGGATTCTCCTTCGTGATATTCACAAATTTTAATTATAATAATATAAATTACTGCTTAAGGCCGTAGGTGAATAGCCCTTAAGAGAATTTTATGTATAAATATTGCTAACAATTTATCATTACATTCGACAGGGCAATGTTATTATATTCTAGCATCCCCTATCGGTTTATAAAAATAGTACTTACGTATACAACACATATACATATACAATACATAATATAATTATCGCATTTAAGCGTGGAGTAATTTTAACTTCCCCGTCCTAAATGTTTTCTCGTAAAGTTTGTGGCAAGAAATTCAGCATCGTCTGATTTGGACATTTACTTCGATAAAAGTTTATAAAATAGGTAATGACCTTATTCGCGATTGAGACTACATGACCGTGGCTCTAATCTAAACAATTATAGGTGGCTTTGGGTTACTAATAATCTATGAATTTAATCTATGAAATAGTTATTTGGTAATATTCTAATTATAGATCGCGCGGGGGACGTTACACGTAAGCTAATCTGTTCACAGCACTTACTTTACTTTACTTACTTACTTACACAATTATTTCACAAGTGTCCCGCCTTTAACTGATAGTACTATCTGAATTACTTTGTTAATTTACTAATAAATAAATTGTATTAAGTGTTCTAATTTATTATTTCGTTAGCGGTGGTTACGACATTTGTGTGTAGACTTGGTTTTTATTATGTAAATTTTTGTGCTCCGACCGTTGTGCGATGGCTTTTATAAACTCGGTGCGGCAATTAAACCCATAATGGCCCGCCTTCCGGCGTCTAGTGACGTGACCGCTACTCATCGAGGCGTCTTCCCATTGGTCGGCCGGTCAAACGTTATCGGTGCGATCTCAGCCGGCACACAAAACAATGGACTAAGGAATTTCTTGCTACGAAAACCGGTCTACCTACATTCTAGATGATTCGAATTTAGTGATGTGACCAAACGCAAAATGTGCATTGTCGATGTATGCACATCGTAACACTGGGGTGATATTGGTTGAGAAAGTGAGGAACAGCGAGATACGAGAACTTTGCGGTGTATCAGAAGATGTAGTGAGTAAGATAGAAAAAGGGATGCTTAGATGGTTCGGGCACGTAGAAAGGATGGATGAAAGAAGATTGACGAAACAGATACATAAGGCGGGCGTGAATGGACAGGCAGGTAAGGGTCGACCTAGGCGAACGTACTTCGACCAAATCGGAGATGTTTTGACCAAAGAGCAGGTCAAGAGCACCCAGAACCGGAGAGCGTGCATGAAGATAGTTATGAAAGTGGAAGAAGCGAAAGAAGTATGCCAGGACCGTAGCAAGTGGAATTCCGTAGTCTCAGCCTACCCCTATGGGAAAGAGGCGTGACCATATGTATGTATGTATGTATGTATGCAAATAACCATTTTTTTTAAATCCTAATCTAAATAGTTCAGTTCCGGGTAACCTATTAAAAACATTTTTTTTTCTATTAATGCAAGTCGTCATAGGAGGTCACAGTTTTAACCTAACCTAACCTACCCATTTTGTTTAAAGAAGAAATTAACCTAATCTAAATAAATTAAATAAATCTAACTACTTTGCAATATTCCGCCACATGCAAATTACCCAACTCTCGTATTTATTCATGCACAAGTCCGCCCTCCAAACCCACTTAGGCCGAAAGAATAGAGAAATAATTTTGAAAATAGAATAAATATGAGAGTTGTGTTATCGTGCAAAAAATAATAAAAACCTCGACACGTGTTTCGCTCCCAACCAGGGGCATCATCAGGAGATGTCGATGGCTCGGCGCACGGCGACCGAATGAGCCACAACTCGTAAACCGCACCTATTTATATCCTAGGTTTTTTATTTCTACCCACAACTATAATACCAAATTATTTTATGTCTACCCACCACCGTTGTTTGAATGACGTATACCTACCCGCAGCAAAGGGGAAGAGGCGAAATTAAGTTGATCATTTAAAATATTAGGGTTCAAGCGTCTATGTTTGTAGATTTCTAATTGTTCCAAAACCGAAAGCCTCAGTCCTTTGTTGCAGGTGTGCAGAACGTCATAAGTGTGAGGATTAGGTAGGGAGTGACCGGAATCCAACAAATGTTTTGCGAAATGAGACCGTTCTGGGCGATTGTTTCTAAAAGCTGATATATGTTCTTTATACCGCGTCGCGAAGCTACGGCCGGTTTGGCCAATATAAACACCCTCACAATCCCCACACTTAAGCCTATACACACCAGACTTCCTGTCATCCCCAATTTTCTCCTTAACATTGCAAATGTTTCTCCGGATAGTGTTGTCCGTTCTAAACGCGACATGAATATTATTTTTACGTAAAATTTTGGCAACTTTATCAGATATCGGACCTAAATAAGTTAGACTAGCTCTATACCGATGGACGTCACGATCCGGGGGAACAGCATATAGTAAACTACGCTTAATTGAGGCTCGCCGCCTTTCAACTAAGTTGTCCACAAGCTTGGTACTGTAACCATTAGATTTAGCAATTTGATAAATAATATTTAATTCGCGGTTAAAATTTATTTGAGAAAGTGGAACCGAAAATAGCCTGTGAACATAGCTGTGGAAGGCGGCAAGCTTGTGCTGCCAAGGATGACAGGAAGTAGCAGGAATTACTGTGTCAGTATGAGTGGGTTTGCGAAAGATCCGGAATTCATGCCCACCCTCATTTCTAGTAATAGTCAAATCTAAGAAATTTATGGACCTATCCTTCTCTAACTCGAGTTTGAATTTGATTTTAGGGTGAACACTATTCAAATGAGATAAGAAATCCGTAAGTTCCACATCGGTGCCCCGCCAACACAACAATATATCGTCAACGTACCTATAATAATAATGGATGTTTTCGTTACCTACAATGTAACTATTTTCAAACCTATCCATAAAAACATCGGCCAGAAATGGGCTCAAAGGTGAACCCATCGCCAGTCCATGCTTAAATAGATAGTACTTGTTGTTGAATTGAAAATAGTTTTGGTTCATGCATAAAGAAGTTAAATCGATTAGCTCAGCCGCCTCCCCTGGATGTAGACGCTGTTTTTCAAAAAGATCTTTAAGTATTGTTAAACATTCCTCGTAAGGGACATTAGTAAACAAGTTATCGACATCCAGTGAAAGCAACCTTGCATTAGGGGGAAGCTTGATATCCCGTATACGATTGATTAAGTCAGTCGTATTTTTAAGACTATAACGAGGCGAAAAGGCAGTCTTCCCCCTAAGGATGTTATTAAGTGATTTTGCTAGATCATATGACGGGGAACCGATGCTGGACACCACCGGGCGGATGGGGACGCCTTCCTTGTGGATCTTTGGCAAACCGTATAATATTGGAGGTCGTGGATTCATTGGTATAACTTTGTCGTATTTCCCATGGTCAAAAACAAAGCGGGTACTTTTAACTAATTCTTTCAAATCGTTAGAAAACTTTTTAGTGGGGTCCGATCGTAGTACCACAAAGTCGTCGGTCTGTAGAACATCATCGACTTTCTGGTTATAGTCATCACGCTCCAAGACAACAATGCTGTTGCCTTTATCGGAGTTAGCGATGACCAAACCAGAGCCGACAATCCTCCGCCGCAACGACCCTGCAGTAATAGAATCGGGAGAGGGTCTGTCTGTCTGTGTGTGTAAGGATGTTTTAATATGATGGGATACTAAGTTTTTGATACTATCTTTAGAATCAGACTTACTAAGGATAATAGCAACCTCTGAATCCACGGCCAGTGTTTCCAGTGACCTCTCATTGATTTTGCGGGGGATATTATACTTAAAGCCTTTATTTAATAGACTAAGTTCATTGTGTGTGAATTGAGTACTAGTGAGATTTGTAACGCGTGGATGAAATGAAGAGGTCCCTGAATCTTGATTTGTCCTACCCCTAGTTAACTTGTTGAGTTTATCACGTTGACGTAGGTACCTCTTATGTACCTCCATCGACGCGATATCCCTAGCTTTTTCGTCCAGAATGTCAAATGCCGCGTCAATAGCAGTAAACCGGGCTCAAAAAAATTTGGCTCACCGAAGAGTCAAGACATTGGTTTTCGGTTAGGGATAATTTAAAATTACATTTAAAAGTTTTACATACTGAATTAGCTTTCTCCTTGCACTGTGTTGAATTTGACATTCTGGACGAAAAAGCTAGGGATATCGCGTCGATGGAGGTACATAAGAGGTACCTACGTCAACGTGATAAACTCAACAAGTTAACTAGGGGTAGGACAAATCAAGATTCAGGGACCTCTTCATTTCATCCACGCGTTACAAATCTCACTAGTACTCAATTCACACACAATGAACTTAGTCTATTAAATAAAGGCTTTAAGTATAATATCCCCCGCAAAATCAATGAGAGGTCACTGGAAACACTGGCCGTGGATTCAGAGGTTGCTATTATCCTTAGTAAGTCTGATTCTAAAGATAGTATCAAAAACTTAGTATCCCATCATATTAAAACATCCTTACACACACAGACAGACAGACCCTCTCCCGATTCTATTACTGCAGGGTCGTTGCGGCGGAGGATTGTCGGCTCTGGTTTGGTCATCGCTAACTCCGATAAAGGCAACAGCATTGTTGTCTTGGAGCGTGATGACTATAACCAGAAAGTCGATGATGTTCTACAGACCGACGACTTTGTGGTACTACGATCGGACCCCACTAAAAAGTTTTCTAACGATTTGAAAGAATTAGTTAAAAGTACCCGCTTTGTTTTTGACCATGGGAAATACGACAAAGTTATACCAATGAATCCACGACCTCCAATATTATACGGTTTGCCAAAGATCCACAAGGAAGGCGTCCCCATCCGCCCGGTGGTGTCCAGCATCGGTTCCCCGTCATATGATCTAGCAAAATCACTTAATAACATCCTTAGGGGGAAGACTGCCTTTTCGCCTCGTTATAGTCTTAAAAATACGACTGACTTAATCAATCGTATACGGGATATCAAGCTTCCCCCTAATGCAAGGTTGCTTTCACTGGATGTCGATAACTTGTTTACTAATGTCCCTTACGAGGAATGTTTAACAATACTTAAAGATCTTTTTGAAAAACAGCGTCTACATCCAGGGGAGGCGGCTGAGCTAATCGATTTAACTTCTTTATGCATGAACCAAAACTATTTTCAATTCAACAACAAGTACTATCTATTTAAGCATGGACTGGCGATGGGTTCACCTTTGAGCCCATTTCTGGCCGATGTTTTTATGGATAGGTTTGAAAATAGTTACATTGTAGGTAACGAAAACATCCATTATTATTATAGGTACGTTGACGATATATTGTTGTGTTGGCGGGGCACCGATGTGGAACTTACGGATTTCTTATCTCATTTGAATAGTGTTCACCCTAAAATCAAATTCAAACTCGAGTTAGAGAAGGATAGGTCCATAAATTTCTTAGATTTGACTATTACTAGAAATGAGGGTGGGCATGAATTCCGGATCTTTCGCAAACCCACTCATACTGACACAGTAATTCCTGCTACTTCCTGTCATCCTTGGCAGCACAAGCTTGCCGCCTTCCACAGCTATGTTCACAGGCTATTTTCGGTTCCACTTTCTCAAATAAATTTTAACCGCGAATTAAATATTATTTATCAAATTGCTAAATCTAATGGTTACAGTACCAAGCTTGTGGACAACTTAGTTGAAAGGCGGCGAGCCTCAATTAAGCGTAGTTTACTATATGCTGTTCCCCCGGATCGTGACGTCCATCGGTATAGAGCTAGTCTAACTTATTTAGGTCCGATATCTGATAAAGTTGCCAAAATTTTACGTAAAAATAATATTCATGTCGCGTTTAGAACGGACAACACTATCCGGAGAAACATTTGCAATGTTAAGGAGAAAATTGGGGATGACAGGAAGTCTGGTGTGTATAGGCTTAAGTGTGGGGATTGTGAGGGTGTTTATATTGGCCAAACCGGCCGTAGCTTCGCGACGCGGTATAAAGAACATATATCAGCTTTTAGAAACAATCGCCCAGAACGGTCTCATTTCGCAAAACATTTGTTGGATTCCGGTCACTCCCTACCTAATCCTCACACTTATGACGTTCTGCACACCTGCAACAAAGGACTGAGGCTTTCGGTTTTGGAACAATTAGAAATCTACAAACATAGACGCTTGAACCCTAATATTTTAAATGATCAACTTAATTTCGCCTCTTCCCCTTTGCTGCGGGTAGGTATACGTCATTCAAACAACGGTGGTGGGTAGACATAAAATAATTTGGTATTATAGTTGTGGGTAGAAATAAAAAACCTAGGATATAAATAGGTGCGGTTTACGAGTTGTGGCTCATTCGGTCGCCGTGCGCCGAGCCATCGACATCTCCTGATGATGCCCCTGGTTGGGAGCGAAACACGTGTCGAGGTTTTTATTATTTTTTGCACGATAACACAACTCTCATATTTATTCTATTTTCAAAATTATTTCTCTATTCTTTCGGCCTAAGTGGGTTTGGAGGGCGGACTTGTGCATGAATAAATACGAGAGTTGGGTAATTTGCATGTGGCGGAATATTGCAAAGTAGTTAGATTTATTTAATTTAACTATGGACTTCCGAAAAGTAACGCCTGATAGTATTAACTTTATAAAAACAGCCAGCATAGCTTGTCAGGCAAAACTATATATTAAACTCACTAAACTGCACCGAATTGCTGTTCAGAATGTTTGGTTCAACCAACAGTGCAAACATCTGAATATAATACCCGATTATATTCAGATACGGTCGCGTAGTAAAAGCTTTGCCGCGTCAATAGCAGTAAACCGGGCTCAAAAAATTTGGCTCACCGAAGAGTCAAGACATTGGTTTTCGGTTAGGGATAATTTAAAATTACATTTAAAAGTTTTACATACTGAATTAGCTTTCTCCTTGCACTGTGTTGAATTTGACATTCTGGACGAAAAAGCTAGGGATATCGCGTCGATGGAGGTACATAAGAGGTACCTACGTCAACGTGATAAACTCAACAAGTTAACTAGGGGTAGGACAAATCAAGATTCAGGGACCTCTTCATTTCATCCACGCGTTACAAATCTCACTAGTACTCAATTCACACACAATGAACTTAGTCTATTAAATAAAGGCTTTAAGTATAATATCCCCCGCAAAATCAATGAGAGGTCACTGGAAACACTGGCCGTGGATTCAGAGGTTGCTATTATCCTTAGTAAGTCTGATTCTAAAGATAGTATCAAAAACTTAGTATCCCATCATATTAAAACATCCTTACACACACAGACAGACAGACCCTCTCCCGATTCTATTACTGCAGGGTCGTTGCGGCGGAGGATTGTCGGCTCTGGTTTGGTCATCGCTAACTCCGATAAAGGCAACAGCATTGTTGTCTTGGAGCGTGATGACTATAACCAGAAAGTCGATGATGTTCTACAGACCGACGACTTTGTGGTACTACGATCGGACCCCACTAAAAAGTTTTCTAACGATTTGAAAGAATTAGTTAAAAGTACCCGCTTTGTTTTTGACCATGGGAAATACGACAAAGTTATACCAATGAATCCACGACCTCCAATATTATACGGTTTGCCAAAGATCCACAAGGAAGGCGTCCCCATCCGCCCGGTGGTGTCCAGCATCGGTTCCCCGTCATATGATCTAGCAAAATCACTTAATAACATCCTTAGGGGGAAGACTGCCTTTTCGCCTCGTTATAGTCTTAAAAATACGACTGACTTAATCAATCGTATACGGGATATCAAGCTTCCCCCTAATGCAAGGTTGCTTTCACTGGATGTCGATAACTTGTTTACTAATGTCCCTTACGAGGAATGTTTAACAATACTTAAAGATCTTTTTGAAAAACAGCGTCTACATCCAGGGGAGGCGGCTGAGCTAATCGATTTAACTTCTTTATGCATGAACCAAAACTATTTTCAATTCAACAACAAGTACTATCTATTTAAGCATGGACTGGCGATGGGTTCACCTTTGAGCCCATTTCTGGCCGATGTTTTTATGGATAGGTTTGAAAATAGTTACATTGTAGGTAACGAAAACATCCATTATTATTATAGGTACGTTGACGATATATTGTTGTGTTGGCGGGGCACCGATGTGGAACTTACGGATTTCTTATCTCATTTGAATAGTGTTCACCCTAAAATCAAATTCAAACTCGAGTTAGAGAAGGATAGGTCCATAAATTTCTTAGATTTGACTATTACTAGAAATGAGGGTGGGCATGAATTCCGGATCTTTCGCAAACCCACTCATACTGACACAGTAATTCCTGCTACTTCCTGTCATCCTTGGCAGCACAAGCTTGCCGCCTTCCACAGCTATGTTCACAGGCTATTTTCGGTTCCACTTTCTCAAATAAATTTTAACCGCGAATTAAATATTATTTATCAAATTGCTAAATCTAATGGTTACAGTACCAAGCTTGTGGACAACTTAGTTGAAAGGCGGCGAGCCTCAATTAAGCGTAGTTTACTATATGCTGTTCCCCCGGATCGTGACGTCCATCGGTATAGAGCTAGTCTAACTTATTTAGGTCCGATATCTGATAAAGTTGCCAAAATTTTACGTAAAAATAATATTCATGTCGCGTTTAGAACGGACAACACTATCCGGAGAAACATTTGCAATGTTAAGGAGAAAATTGGGGATGACAGGAAGTCTGGTGTGTATAGGCTTAAGTGTGGGGATTGTGAGGGTGTTTATATTGGCCAAACCGGCCGTAGCTTCGCGACGCGGTATAAAGAACATATATCAGCTTTTAGAAACAATCGCCCAGAACGGTCTCATTTCGCAAAACATTTGTTGGATTCCGGTCACTCCCTACCTAATCCTCACACTTATGACGTTCTGCACACCTGCAACAAAGGACTGAGGCTTTCGGTTTTGGAACAATTAGAAATCTACAAACATAGACGCTTGAACCCTAATATTTTAAATGATCAACTTAATTTCGCCTCTTCCCCTTTGCTGCGGGTAGGTATACGTCATTCAAACAACGGTGGTGGGTAGACATAAAATAATTTGGTATTATAGTTGTGGGTAGAAATAAAAAACCTAGGATATAAATAGGTGCGGTTTACGAGTTGTGGCTCATTCGGTCGCCGTGCGCCGAGCCATCGACATCTCCTGATGATGCCCCTGGTTGGGAGCGAAACACGTGTCGAGGTTTTTATTATTTTTTGCACGATAACACAACTCTCATATTTATTCTATTTTCAAAATTATTTCTCTATTCTTTCGGCCTAAGTGGGTTTGGAGGGCGGACTTGTGCATGAATAAATACGAGAGTTGGGTAATTTGCATGTGGCGGAATATTGCAAAGTAGTTAGATTTATTTAATTTAACTATGGACTTCCGAAAAGTAACGCCTGATAGTATTAACTAATCTAAATAGTTCAGTTCCGGGTAACCTACTAAAAACAATCTCTTTTTTCTATTAATGCAAGTCGCTGGCACTCGCCGGCCGCTGCCGCGGCACCGCTCACTTCGCTCGGCTTATCGCATTTAAGCGTGGAGTAATTTTAACTTCCCCGTCCTAAATGTTTTCTACCTAAATTCTACTAAATGTTTTAACCTAACCTAACCTACCCATTTTGTTTAAAGAAGAAATTAACCTAATCTAAATAGTTCAGTTCCGGGTAACCTACTAAAAACAATCTCTTTTTTCTATTAATGCAAGTCGCTGGCACTCGCCGGCCGCTGCCGCGGCACCGCTCACTTCGCTCGGCTTATCGCATTTAAGCGTGGAGTAATTTTAACTTCCCCGTCCTAAATGTTTTCTACCTAAATTCTACTAAATGTTTTAACCTAACCTAACCTACCCATTTTGTTTTCACCAAACGTTTATTGTCTGAAGATTGTTTGTACTCAGAGTCGGGGCGTTAACCATAATGACATTTATATAAAACGTTAGACCTAATGATTATCGATTAAATAAACAATATATATATACTTATATTAAACGTTAGACCAAATGATTTTCGATTACATAAATGTTATACGAGTATCAAACAACGTTATACTAATTAAGTTTTAGAATAAATAAATGTTATATGTAAAGAAATTATATCAACAGTTGGTATATCTCACGTTGATTATACTCGTATCTTATGAACGATAATAAAATGAAATTAGACCAAATGAGTTTATACCTTATGAGACGCACCCGTCTTATACGTTATTGGTTTATGGGTGGGTTGTGTGTTTACAACTGCGAATATTTAATTGAATTTAGTTTATACTTTAAAATGTAACGGTTGTTAATTCCAAATAAATAATATAATAAAGAGTAATGATATTTTATATTTTAATTAATTTAACAAAAATATCTTTAATAAATTAATTAAAGCTAATGAGGATTATAGAAACGCGTGATGATAATTGTATCATTCGTGTGTAAAAGAGATAACAAAAATTTATCTACTAAATCATAATTTATCAAATGGATTGGTACCTACAATTCTTCAGTCTTTAAATCATATCGTTCAATTAGACATCATGGCTGTGAAATTCATATTTTTAATTGTTTATTATTTGACACTTACTCAAGTTCTTGGCATAACAGTCAACGAAGACGGCAAGATAAAAATTACAATAGTTACTTCGCCTTTTTGCACAGATGCTGTAGCATTCTACACCGGTCCATTAAGGAACACTTATAATTTATACAGTAATTTCATGGATCTTGAATTTGTTGCGTGGGGAAGAACATCATGGGACGGAGTAGGAGATATCACATGTCCCCGGACTTCAACTAGAGATTGTTGGGCAAACCGTGTGCATCGGTGTGCTCTGCATATGCTGGATGGCAACCAACCTGTGCAAATGGAGTACATGCACTGCGAGTTCACTTCGCGATTCGCATTTTTACATTTAAATTACCAATGCGCTCAAAATGTGGGTTTGGATCTCGTTCATCTTGATTACTGTGTTGCAACTGGCCGTGATGACATAGATAGAGCAGCGAAATACCGATCGGACCCAATAATGGAAGTCCGGGATTTTATCCCTTTTATTGTTATCAACGACGATCCAGTTTTTGCCGCCAGTGAACAGGCAAGGAGAGAACTTGAAAAAATGGTTTGTGAAGCTTTAGTTGCACACCCCGGATCTGGAGTCACTGAATGCCGATAGATACAATATCTATCAGGATAGACGATACTTATGCGTTATGTGTGGTATAATACCTTTTTATTAACTTTGTATTATTCATAATGGTCTGTTTTATTGGGTATACGTAATATTTACCTATTGATTCAGTGACAGTTGTTCATCCGTCGATGATATCGTAAAAAACTACGATCATGTAACCAAAATTATAGACTATTAAGTTTTACGCACTTTGCACGTATTGAATAGATAAATAAAAATAATTTTAAATATATCACAGTTTCTTTTTAAAGACGTCAACAGTAATGTAACCTGACTATTATACCGTTAGGTACGTTGATCCATGGTACAGTCCAAGATCTACATATTGGAGTGAGTAGGAATACGACATTTTACTTTACATTGAGTAAAGTATATGCCAATGGTAAAAAATAATTTTATGACTTATTGACGATTTTGACTTTATGACGATATCTCAGGGAAGTTTGATCTTATGTCGGTACCTACATACCCAATACTATTGGACGGCATTATTCATCTGCTTAGTAACATAACTGTATTATCTACAGAATGTAGGCATGAGCTGTCTGAAATTCATGAATTTCTTACTAAAAATTATAAATAAGTAATAAAATAATAAATATAATGAAACCGACTTCACAGTACCGGAATGGAACTAAATATTTGTTAGAACGGGACTAAATTAAAATAGAGCCATTTGGTAAGCAGTAACTTTCAACTAGCGATATTGCAAAAGTGTTGATAAATAAATAAACTAAATTTCGGTTCACCCAGTCAAAAAATAAGAGGTAACAAACATAAAAAAACATCCAGTCGATTTGAGAACCTTCTTTTTTTAGAAATCGGTTAAAATACATACAATTGAACTGTCAGGATAGTTTACCTCCATTTTCAAGACTGAAAGTTGTTTTAACAAACATCTATTTTAAAATCGAACACAGTGAGTGGTCGATTTTAAAATAGTTTTACGTATATTGAACAAGCAGCCACCCTAAAACATTATTGCGGCACGGATGGCATCACTATGCAATAGTATGGCACCATTAAGCGATTGAAAAATGTCAGACAGTACTTTGTAGTAACGTTGCACTACATTTCATTTGAAAAGGCCGTATTTCTGAACTATTTTGTAAACCTTTATGGCACTTGGTGAAATTTGCTACACGATAATACTCATAAAAAACCAAAATCTACATGTTCCAAAACATTTACCTATTTCAATCATCGTCCACCGAGTCTTTTCTTAACTTACTTGGGGGTCGGCTTTCTAGTCGAACTGCGATACTACTGAACTTCGATATTAACTTATGATTTATGAACCTAAATTTCTTTTCAATTTGTGAGAATCAAAAACAGAAAAGAAAATGACGCAATCATCAGTTTGCGTTATTTTCATAAAAAGGGGTTATGTTGTTGACATGATATTTGAAACTCGGTAAGTTCAACGAATCGTGGTTGAAATTCTACTATAATACACGACCACTAATAAACTTACATTTCACTAAATGCAAATAAAGTATATATATATTTATATATAATATACATGCAAACGTACTTCGACCAAATCGGAGATGTTTTGACCAAAGGTCAGGTCATGAGCACCCAGAACCGGAGAGCGTGCATGAAGATAGTTATGAAAGTGGAAGAAGCGAAAGAAGTATGCCAGGACCGTAGCAAGTGGAATTCCATAGTCTCTGCCTACCCCTATGGGAAAGAGGCGTGACCATATGTATGTATGTATGTATGTATGTATAATATACATGTAATGCTTCTTCTTTCGGTAGTTATTTTACCGCCTGTCAGAAACAATTAGCAAAATGTGAAGAAACCGATTGTCAAGAGATTAAGCATGAACGGAATTAAAAATACCTATTTGATTCTAAAAAAATACATTACTTACACAGGTTATTTTTAACTAAGCGCGGTTTAAGTGTTTTTTTCTGCATAATTATGTACACACCTATCAAACCTCCATAATTATGTGTACTAGTTTAATACTTATGGGTATCATCTAATCATAACGAAATGGTGCTAACCTTACTTGCTTGCTATGCATAGAAAGATCTTTAAGGTCTTCAATGTCCCTTCTACTTTACAATCGATTTTCCATATATTTCAAAACCACTAACAACGTAGGCTATAAATTAATATGTATTTCATTAACCAAGTACAAGCTTGATTGGACCGAACACGCAATATCTGGCACAGTATATTAGAGTGTAAGCCCGGGTATTATACTCCCTGAATTATATAGAGCGACTGTACAGCTCTGAATTCCTGGTACTTATTACGTCCATGCTTCTTAGGTTTTCAGAGCTGGTAGGTACCTATACAACGTGAAATAGTTATTATGGAAATGTTAAGCAATTTATTTATTTATTTTATTTATTTATATATGCTTTATTGTACGCCAATACAGTATTAAATTATACAAGGAGCTTAAAATTATTGTAGCAGTACAAAGGAACGGCTCACCTTCTGCCAGTTATTTGTTATCCTTATATTATTAGTGTAAGTGTCTAAAGACCACCGTAAACACTTATATACCGCGTGTGCGGTTGCTACTTCAATATTGAAATGGTTTGATGTTATACAGATAGCCGATTTTAAGTACATTTTCACATTATCCGATTCGATATCGGATAGCGGACGAGTGGATAAGTAAAATATATGAAATATGTCTGAATATAAAAGACTAGCGGTCGCCCGCAACCTCGTCCGTGTGGTCATTTGGAATATACATTATACGGACTTATATACACCTTAGTTTGGTTTCCGTCGCCCGTAATATTTTCCCGTTCCTGTCGCCCGTAATAACGTCTAGCTTCGCAAATAATTATTTAACTTACATTATTTTAACATAACATTAACCGTTTGGAAGTTCTCAAAAGAAACAATTTTTCCCCGTTTTTGAAACATATTTCACAGCTGCTCCGCTCCTTATTCATCGCAGCGTGGTGTTATATAGCCTATATCCTTTCTCGATAAATGCACATTTCAACAAAGATTTTTTCAAATCGAATTAGTACTTTCTGAGATTAGCGCGTTCAAACAACCAAACAAACTCTTCTGCTTTATAATTACAATTAACATACCTAATATAGGTAGGTAGATACATTATTTCATATAGTCTACGACTTACATAACGCTATATCACGTACAGTGCCTAAGCGTCCGAAAGCTGATAAGTATCGGCAATCGGGCAATGTGAAAATGCTCTAATGGTTATTGACTTGTAATATCCATGATCTACGGCTGTTATTGATGCTTACACTGCATGTTATTGCAAAACATTGTACTTAGATATAAACGTTAAAAGAGGTTTTGACAAATTATTGTCTACCTTACATTATAATTTCGAAAGCTGTTCAACAATAAAGTATTGTATAATCATTACTTCTTTCTACAAATAAATATGTGAACATTTTATTTTGAAATAAATTATACCCATAAAAAATGCCTAAAACATAGAAAAACCCTAGGATAGAAGGCTTTTGGTATTACAAACGGATATAAGCATTAGATATAGAGTATTAAATCAAAAACGATTTTTATATGTGTTCCCAACACAAAGAACAATTTGTAAAATGTTACCAGCATTCGATATTTGCATTCCTAACCCACATTTTCTCGTACACCCCCGACGCACGTCACTTTAGCAATAAAACAGTCCAAATTTAGAAAGTAAAATATATTTTTATTAACATTCCCTACGAGAATGTCGGACTGGTATACGACAAGGACAGATGATTTCCTCATACCATAAAAGAGGAATAGCAATACACTTAAGATGTAACAAACGAGTTTTACCGTGGAAGTAGGCAGTTGAATAATTGAAGAAGTATGGTCCCCTGGCGTGTTGGATCGTCTAGCCACTCGATCAATACTGGCCGAAATACAACCTACATCCCTTCCTCTGTAATAATACTATAAAATTGTAAAGTTTGTTTGTTTGGGAAATTCCGAAATGCCCAGTTGGCCAATAACTCCCAGTCGGGTAAGTCTATAAAGATTTTGCATACTAAACAAGGGGCTTACTATTAGTCTTAATTGAAAAATATTGGCTGCAGAAATTTTCACCCTTGTCCTGAACATAACAAGTATTTAGCTAATTACATTTCCTTCTAGAGCCATAAAGTGCTCACCACGTGGCATTTTATTACAACATTTGGGGACTTGATCACAATTTATTGCTATCAGAGAATTATCAAATATCTCCAAAACGCCTTTACGAGCGTTATAAAAATGGAATCATTAAAGATATTGTTGCCGTGTAGCAATTTGAATTTTGCATTATTTTGTTATTCAACGGTACTTATATTCTAAAAAAAATATCACTGTTAACAAAACCTGAGATTGACGTAAATTATCATCGTCATGTTTTTAAGTCGAAGATATTTAGTCATGTAAACTTCGAGTATGTTAGACAATTTTTAATCATGGTGTTCCTAATTGCTTGCGAAGATTATTGATTATAATTATTTAGGTACTTTTCAAAAAATCAAGAAGATAATGATAACTGAAAACAGCAAGTAAACTTTAAGTATAATTTAACGGTTACATTTTAATTCTTAAAAAGAAATCGATAAGAAGTGAAACGTAACTGATAAAGTATACTTTGAATTGGATTGACTTGACGTATCGCAAATTTTGAACTTGAATCATAGATTTTTATCAATCATCTTTGATGAACTACCTTTTTTGCAATGAGACTTAGCTTTCAGTATTCAGTTCCAAGTTTGTTAATGGTTTGTGAAAGTAATAAACCTAAGTTTAAGTAAAAAAGTATAAGTATACGTATAATGGTACAAAATATGTACGAATAATGGTACCTATGCTCATCTGGTTTCCACCTCATAAAATAAAATAAAATAACGTTTATTATCTTTGAAATTTTTAGAAAATTATTTAGATTCGTCAAAAGTTGGTGTGACTCTACCGAGGGTTCCAAAATGCAACGAGACTGAGAAGAGCCCTCAAGAAACTCAGTTCGGCTTTTTTCCAAAATATTTAATCTTAAATCTAATACAGAGTTATTTAGAAAGAAGCAATTCGTGTTACAACCAGGCAGCCTTGTCATCTAAGAAATCATTAATACTATAATAAGCTTTATGGCACAATTTACGTTTTATTAGTTTTTTAAATTTATTAACAGATAAATTTGCTATTTCGGTTGGCAATGTATTGTACATTCGAATAAAGTTCCCCGCAAAAGAATTACTCACTTTATGAAGCCTAAATTTAGGAACAGCCAGTTTATCCTTATTTCTTAAGTTTAGATTATGATTATCACTATTTTTCACAAATTTACTTTTGTTCTTGTGGGTATACAATAAAATTTCATAAATATACTGTGAATACACTGTAAGGATGTTAATATGCTTAAACTTATCTCTTAATGACTCCCGAGACCCCATTCCATAGATAGTCCGGACAGCCCTCTTCTGCAACACAAAGATGCATTCAATATCGGCAGCGTTACCCCACAGTAGTATGCCATATGTCATGATATTGTGGAAGTAGCTGAAGTAGACAAGACGCGCCGTTTTAATGTCTGTAAGTTGTCGGATCTTTTTGACAGCATAGGCTGCTGAACTAAGCCTGGCCGAAATTTTCCCGATATGAGGCCCCCATTGCAATTTGGAGGCTAACGTTATGCCCAGAAAGACAGTGTCATCGACTAACTCTATTATATCATCCCTAACCTTAACACTGGTTTTAACAAGTCTTACATTAGGTAAGGTGAATCTTACACATTTAGTTTTATTTTCATTTAATAATAAATTATTAGCACAAAACCAGTGGAATATCCTAGAGAGGGCAATGTTTACATCGTCAAGTTTGCGCTGTCCACGTTTAACTTTAAATATTAAAGAAGTGTCATCAGCAAACAAAACTACCTCGTGGTCGTCTCTTATGAGGTGAGGGTGATCATTAATATATACTAGAAAAAGAAAAGGTCCCAAAATTGAACCCTGCGGTACCCCCATTGCTACAGTAGAACCAGGTGACTGTTTACCATTGATCACTACTTTCTGGACCCTATCACTTAAGTAAGAATTGACGAAATTCAAGGCCGTCCCCCGGATTCCGTAATGATCAAGTTTCTTTATTAAAGTCTCGTGCTGAACGCAATCGAAGGCCTTAGATAAGTCACAGAATACACCATAAGCATCATATGACTCATTCCAGGCCCTGTATATACAAATATTGGATATTTGGTTAATAATGGTTGTCCTGAGAAATCCCTCTTCGCGAAGCATCTTCTTGACACTGGTCATTCCTTGAACAATAGTAACACTTTTAAAGTTTTACGTTTATGTGAGAAAGGGTTCAAGTTAAGTGTTTGGGAAAGGCTAGAAATAGTTAGAAGAGATGCGGACACCTTACTCAACGAACAAATAGATTTTCACACATCTCCCTTACTTAATCTGTTTACGAACAGACAGACACATTAATTGTTGTTGGTTTGTGTGTGTCATTTGGGTTTTCTACGCAACTTATCAAAAGACAGTAATTAAATCAAACAGATAAGGTCAAGTATTGGTGAATACCTATTTTTAGAACTTAGTTAGCATGATCTGAGGTTTCTACCCACATTAGTTATTGTAAAGAATCCTACATCGCGATATTGAAATTTGCACGCGTTTACTTATAAGCAAACACGTTCCAACCACGAATTTTGCTGTTCTCTCTGAGACAGTCTTGATAATGCCTCGTTTAGAGGCGAAACCATTGTCGACGTTTTGTTGTCTTTTAATTCTGCGAAAAATTAATGCTATTATATAATTTTTAAAAAGTTTTTTCTTAAAACATTTTACTTACCATTGTCCTGTATATACACTCTAATAATTTAATTCCGGCATCAGTGGTGGACCGACCACGAGTGAAACCGAATTGTTTTGTATGTTTATTAACGTTAAAGTGATTTTGCATTTGATTAAGCATAATTTTTTCAAAATTTTTACTAAGTGTAGGTAGTACAGAAATGAGACGGAAATTGGACGGATCTGAAGTACTACCCGATTTAAACAGGCGAATTAATTTACTAGATTTCATTAAATCAGGGAACACACCACTATCAACACAATTATTAAATATTATTACTAGTTCAGGAGCAACCATTTCAACAAAAGAATTTACTAAATACACAGAGATGCCCTAGAGGTCAGCTGTTTTCTTGATATTTAAAGATTTAAAAGTTTTTAAGATTTTTTTTATGTTAACTTTACTGAATTTAAATATAACGTTACAACAAGGAACGTTTGCTTTTAACAAAGATTCTGCAATGGGGGTTGAAGAGCCTAGGGTTTTTGTCAAATCTACAGGAATTCGGGAGAAAAAATCTTCAAATTCGTTAGCGACCTCGAAGTCTGATGTTGTTATTTTACCATTTATATTAAGTTTAAAATTATTATCATTTAATTTTTGTTGACCTCTTTCCGCGTTTATAATTTTCCAAGTAGATTTAACTTTGTCTGCACTGTTGAGAATTTTATCACTTATATAGTTTGATTTAGCTGCTAAACAATCTGCTTTAAACTTTTTTGAATAAGTTTTAACATAATCTAGAAATTCAACTGATCTATTAAGCTGTCTTTCTGAGTATAGTTCATAAAGTTTTTGTCTACTTTTGTTTATACCCTCAGTGGCCCATTCACTGAAAGTAGGACTATCACTAATCATGACCTCCTTAGACTTGAATATGGAGTTGAACTCGTTGTAAAAAGAATCAAAAAATAATTTATACATTACATTTGGATCTAAGCCAGTGTCTAAGAATGGAATTTTATTGCAAAGTCCAACCCTCATACGTTCCAAGCGGTCTCCAGTTATTGTTCTACATAATATTTTACGTTTTATAACTTTTTCTTTAGTGATTTTAAAAGATGCTATTTACCCACAATGGTCTGAATCTAGCTTTTTTATAATACTTTTAATTTCTGGCAACATATCGCTGTATATATTATCCAGGCAAGTGGCTATTGTAGCACAATATCTAGTAGGCTCCAAAAATAAGTTTGTAAGATTGTGTGATTTAAATAAATTTAAAATATTATAAGTCATAGGCGTATATAACAAGTAAATCGACATTAAAATCACCACAAACTATTAGGTACTTATTAGTTTTTCCAAGTTTACATAGAAATTTGTCAATAAGTTCCTCAAATTCGCAAAAGGGCGAGGTTCCAGGTTTATACACGCATACTACTATGAATTGCTCCATTTCCACGCAAGACAGTTCGACTTTACACTCTAGAGAAAGAGACACAATATCTTAACTCAAAAATTCCATAATCTAGACCGAAATAAATAATGAAAATACCTGAATAATTTTTTTACTGATGATAGATGACTGAAATTGACTTTCTAAAAGCATAATTTACAGCCTAATTTCGAAACCGTAATAAATAGGCAAACTTCGCGTTAAGCACCATATCGAAATAATTCAAGATTCATACGAAACGGGAGCAAGCGTTTAGTGCGCAATTTTCCCTCAATTTTCCGTGCCAGTTGGCCCCTTGGCGCGCTGGTACGGTGGATCTACTACCAATAAACAATATCTTACAGTCCAATGGATTTCGAACGAGGTACTGCTAATTAGGGGCATGGAAACCGATCAAAAGGGAGCCTTTGATGCGAAACTGAAAAGGTGACAACGATGCGAGTTAACCGACCGTGCTATCGGCTAAGTTCTCGTATCTTATCGATATTCCTGGGAAGTTGCGAAATTGGGTTATTTTTCAACTTGACCTAATACTTTGTAAGGGTACGTATGTTCGGAAACTCTGCCAGGAACATTATTTGTTATTATAACTAACGAGGCTTAGAATAACTATTAACCAATGTTCGCATTTTGATAATAATTTTAATTAAAGGATAGTCTTCTGAAACTGAGGATGTATTAAGTATACAGGGTGTAACATAACTTACTGTGAATATATTATTTTTATATTGTGATATATTTACTAAAATCGATGACATGGTTCCAAAGAACAAATCTTCGTATGTCTTATAGTTTTAGACTTTCTCATACTAACACATGAATTTTACACCTTGTATACTCTTTAAAATCCTCATTTATAACTTCATAATAAACATTATAAAAAAAAGTTGTAATTTAAACTGTAGGCTACGATATAATGGGCAACATACGAATTACAAATTCGTAACGATTCCTGTTGAAAGCCGATTCAGAATACCTCTTTGATCACCGGCGTCCACAAATGCCCAAGTAGGATAGGTAGCTGGTCATGCAGAAGTTATCGCTTATTGAAATCGATTCCGTGACCCACTGTCGGACTATTCCAGCACCTTCGTATGACTTCACTTCGTTTGCATTCTGTTTATATAGAAGATTAAAAACGTGAGAGTTATCATGATGCGCAATGTACAATTTTCTGAATAGACTTTTAGCACTTCTGTTTTTTATCATGAGTAGAAATGCATTTTGTGTAGGAATATTATAGGTTTTGTTCCATGATAATATAAAAATCCACCATCCGATATTGCATATCAGACGCGTAAGTAAGTAAAATGTACGGAAACATGGTCGGCTGCGATAAGTACGAGTATTTAATTATTTATTTTATTCGTCTATCTATAACATTATTACAGCATTTGCCATTTGATATCTGATATTAGGCTATTAGTTACTTACGCCGATATCGGGTACGCGTCCTAATTCGGATAGCCGATATAGGATCGGACAGTGTAAAAAAGTCCTGCGCTGGAAATATGAAATAGCGAGGAATATTTAGTTTTTTTTTATATTTCCGATAGCTCCAAATTTCATCTAAATAAGATTTGTAATTACAAAGGTGGTTAAAAAGATTACCGATAGACTCTTAAGACGTAAAGAATGCTATACTAGTATTCCACACAGCTACGTTGCCAGTCAGCTACCAAAGCTACACTGTATATTATTATATTGTGTTAGCTCTTGAGAACTTGCAAACCCAAGTCGTAATCTCTAAATTGAAAAATAACAGCACTGAGTTCCGAGGTAAAAATCTGATAGTTACTAAATACGACAGTGAAGCTTACTCGAATTGCCAAAAGTATTAAGGTCATTAATTTCTGCTTTAGTTTACTGCTACTACCAATAATAAATGCCAATTCTTGAACTACTTTTTAGAGTATTTTACTAGAATTTATGTACGAAACGGTTTAATGTTAGCATCAAGTACCTTTAATACTCGTAGGTATACGTTTTCGGTAATTCGTGCTTTGTAACAATAGACACTAAAATTCGATAAGTAATCTTTACTAAAAGTAAAACAGTAAAAAGAAAGTCACTTATAGTTTACAACCTTAGATTTAGTTCATTGATATTACTTTGCCAGTAGCTCTGACAGAATACGTAAAGACGAAAAGGCTTACCTACTTGAGAAATATATAAGGGAACTAATGAATAACCAGACGGCTGGCTATTTTCTGACCCAAAGAATAAGTATCGCCATCCAACGTGGCAACATAGTCAGCATTCTGGATTTTTAAACAATATTCTGGATTTTTAAACAATATTTTGTTTACATGTATTTGTTTATTGACATTAGAATAACTATTCTAATGTCAATACGTTTTATTGGAGATTTTTCAAATTTGGAACACGTATTTTTACCTATAGAATGTCTCGGGGAAAAAAAAGGGGCCTGGATAATAGGTAGCTACCTACTGTGTTTTAGATGGCTTATTCGGCTTGTTCCCAGACCTCCACAATTTTATTACCACCACCTCCACGACTTTTATTCGTGTACACATATAATTCTCAGGACATCCAAGAAATATATAGTAGGTACCGTCAACAGGTACAAGGTTTTATGATTGATAATGAATCGCGAAGATAATTTTTATTAGATATCGATTTACTAAGAAAGAATCAGCTTCCATTTATTTTGACTTTCTTTGTGGTTTTAAAAGCTCTTGTTTAATGAATATGTATAATTAATTAATGAATAACTTTCTATAGTTCTTTAATTCATGCGACACTACGCACAATTCGGAAGCGCTCAATCCTTAATTGTGAGAGCGAGACAGTTTCGAAACGGACGCGGTACGGTGCGTGGCGAGCCGTTGGGCGTTTTCACATTGCCACGATATCGTGACTACACAAGGAGTCAAGGATCATGAGCATATGATTCGTCACTGTTCGCATCTGTTATCTCGCTCAATTTAGTGTAGTCTACTAATATTTTACATATTTAAACTGCAACATAGAAACCTGTGGGGATTTAAAATTATTATCACATATAACAACCCTTACAAATTATAAATAATCAGTGTAAATAATTTAGATCTGAACTGAAACTCAGACAGGCACCAAACCGAAAGGCACCAAACCGAATGACTGCAGAGTACAATTATCACTAGTGGTTCTGTGAAGCGTAGACTTCGGGAGCTTTGTTTACAAAATTTCTTTTTCAATTTTCTTTATTACTCTTTCATTGGTCATCCAAACTAAAAAATATCATTCACATGTTATTAATTATAAGCAAGGAGTGTGTGTGTGAAGTTTCATGCAAATCGGTTGATAAATACGGCCTCAAACATGATCTGACAGAACCCGTAGATAGATGTAGAGGTACAGACGAAAGAAATTCTCCCCTGTCTGCAAGTTGAAACGGAGACTTCAGTCGCTTCGCTCCCTCAGTCAATTAGGCTAAATTGAATTTAGTTAATCTCGACATTACCAACTTCCTAGCCCCTATATCCCGAGAACTGAGCTTCCCACCTAAATTCTGGGCAAATTTTTGTTTCTCCTGCACCCCCTCACATTACAAGTTCCATTCGCCATTGGCAAAAAAAATCCCGGGAATTCTCATCCCGCAAAAATACCCAAGATTCTCAGTACCCCATATCTCGAAAACTAAGCATCCCAGGTCAATTTCGCCCTTATTTTTCCTGCCCCATAGTACTCTAAGTATTAGAACCCCATCTTCCCCCAAATTTTTCTTCCCAATTCTCATCCCACTTTCCACAAAACTTGAAGCCCTATATCCCGGTAACGGAGCTTCCCAGCTCAATTCTGAGCAAATTTTTGTTCCCCTGCACCCCGACCGAGACTTATTCTATTAGCCTGCAAAATGTCCCCGGGAATTCCCATCCCACAAAAATACCCAAGCTTCCCAGTACCAGATATCTCGGAAAGTAAGGATATCTAAGTTCTATAAGTAGGTCTGGAGGCTATATCCTGGTAATACAACATCAATCATACCCCCCACAGGTTTCTATGTTGCAGTTTAAATATGTAAAACATTAGTAGACTACACTAAATTGAGCGAGATAACAGATGCGAACAGTGACGAATCATATGCTCATATGCTGTGATTAACGAAACTTCCGAATTGTGCGTAGTGTCGCATGAATTAAAGAACTATAGAAAGTTATTCATTAAAAAGTCAAAATAAATGAAAGCCGATTCTTTCTTAGTAAATCGATATCTATTAAAAATTATATTTAAGATTCATTATCAATCATAAAACCTTGTACCTGTTGACGGTACCTACTATATATTTCTTGGATGTCCTGAGAATTATATGTGTACACAAATAAAAGTCGTGGAGGTGGTGGTAATAAAATTGTGGAGGTCTGGGAACAAGCCTTTTAGATCGATTGACTCCATGTATGAATTTTGAAACTGATCATCAGAGAGGATTTTTTTTTATAAATGAGACAATATTGGAGGAAGGTACCTACTAAATATTATTGCTTTTATAGTTTTTACACGACTGCGTCAGCGAGGGTTATGTGTTTCGCGCGTATGTATGTATGTTTGTTGGTTTGTTTCCCTCTACAGGCCAAACGGCTGGATGGATTTCGATGAATGAGGTCTCAAATGAAAGGTATTTATCTCCTGAGTGTCATAGGATACTTAGTTACATCTAAAAAGCTTTAAATTAAAATAAATAATAAATAACCCGACTGTACTTAACCAGATATTAACTATAAGCAGGTGGGACTCGAATATCAGTTCAAACCTAGATGCAAACTGAGTCCCGACTGTTTATAGTTAAATATCTAGTTAAGTACAATCGGGTTCTTTTATAATTTATTTTTATTATTAGGTATTTTTTTTTTTTTTTGGATAAAATTAAAATATTCTAATTAAAATAACATATCACATATTTTATTAAATAATACAATAAATAAAGAATCAAATATTGCACTAGCAATCATATAAAGAACAGAGCAAATCTTACAAGAAATACATACTTTACCATTTTGACAGATGCGTCCCCCCTTTAGATTTATCACACTGGGGATATGAAGTAACGTATTTCCATGTAGAAAATATAGGAGGGATTCTCCGTTGTTTTCTACATAGTGAGATAATATTAAAATGCTTTTCTCATGTTCTGTCACACGGAAAACGGTCCTGAAAGTATAAATCAAATCGTTTTCTCCACGAATAAAGGTTCGGATGCGCCTCAGTGACTTTGTATTTAAACTTGAACGTTACTCGTGGTTTGAATGATACGCGGAAAAGATTTTAAATGTGAATACAATATATGTATGTAAGATAAAGAATTTAAGGAATATGTTTCGACTATACTCTCGATTGATGGTAAATCCTTCAACCTTTATTAATAACACTGACCGTATTACTATACGACAATAACAAAGGCAGAATCCAAACGAAATGAAATGATTTATTTATTTGTATAGGTCATTAAATGGCTCTTACAAACGTCAGTAAGCACTTAAAATTAAAAATATTATTGCTTCTATATTTACATGTGCTGCCAGATTCGCAAAGCAATAGAGAACCGAGAGAAAGAACCTGGCAATAAAACTCACTCTTTTTTTATAACTGATAGGTAAATTACAATACAATACAATTACGAATACTCTTTATTGTACAGAAAAAAAGAAAACATACAATTAGGAGACTTAACTTCAAGATAGTACAAAAGGCGGCCTTATCGCTAAAAGCGATCTCTTCCAGACAATCTTTGGATGGATAGCGAGTTAAAGAAATTAAAAGGGTAGTGTACAATACGTGAAAAAGAAAAGAAAAATAAAGCTTATTAAATAATAAAATAAAGATAAGAAAGAGTAGGATAACAATATAAATGAACTAATAAACTTACCCAGGTAGTAATAATACCATAGGAAAAGAAAGAATACTTACATAAATACTTAAAATACACAAAATACATAGACATTCTAAATATTGGTTTGAGAAAGGTAGTAATCAGTTAACATGTTTTTGAAAGAAGTAAGAGACTGCGCACGTCTGATGTGAAGTGGCAAAGCATTCCACAAACGAACCGCCCTGACGAAGTAGACGAGTGTGCTGGCATTTCCAGCATCAAATTTGCCGATGACAATGATGACAATGACTTTAAGACATTGGGGAGTGCGAGGATTGATGAGTATACTATATAGTAGTGAAAGAATGTGTGTATTTCGGCGAAGGCGAATTGGGAGCCACTTGAGCGTTTTCCGAAACTCAGACACATGATCATACTTGCGTAGGCCAAATATAAATCTAATACAGACATTTTGAAGGCGCTCAAGCTTATCAAGGTGCTCCTCCGTAAGGTCAAGATAGCTGACGTTGGCATAATCGAGAAGTGGGAGCAATAGAGACTGTGCCAGCGTAGCTTTAGTAGCTGTTGGAAGGAGATTTCGCAGCCTGCGCAGTGAGCCATTTGATGCAAAGATTTTGCGTCCAACCTCCTGCACTTGACGATTCCAAGACATCGTACTATCCAAGTAAATACCCAAGTTCTTTACACTGTTGCTTACTTCGATTGGAGTTCCGTTGAAGATAACTTGGGGCAGCTGTAACAAGTCGATACGTGACATCGTCCTAGGGCCACCTATTAGAATCACCTGGGTCTTTGCGGGGTTCACTTGAAGCCCATGTCGAATGCTCCAATCACATATTATCTCCAGATCCAGGTTGATCGTAGTAAATGCTTCGTGTAAATTCTCCAGTGGCGCTTGTGTGTAAATTTGGAGATCATCTGCATAAAGGTGGTAGGATGAAACTAATTGTACAGAGATAGATTTTATAAAAATTGTGAAGAGAAGTGGAGATAGAACGCCACCCTGCGGCACACCGACAGTAACATCAGTCCAGGAAGAAAAAGTGTCTTCAATGCGTACACGATGCCGGCGGCCATAGAGGTAACTGCGAAACCAATCAATCACCGTTGGAGATATGTTAATAGAGCGAAGAGTTTCAAGAAGAATTTGAAAGTCAACAGTATTAAAAGCGTTGCTAAAATCAAGAAGTGACAGTAATGTGACTTTTCCTTGATCCATACCTTACATTATTACACATTTTCTTAAGACTAAATGTGAACGAATGTTCATTTACAAAATAACCTTTATCAACTGTAAAGCTGCCAACTGCGCTGGTTTGTATAGGAATGATATCGAGCTCTTAAAGGTTTTTGTGAGCAGTGCATCTGCTGATCAAAAAACCGGTAGACACCGGTCGCCAATTGCCGCCAATTGTGGCCTTTATCAGACGATAAAGGCCACAATTGGCGGCAGAAGGCTAAGTACCGACTGTCTGATACCTACAAAGTTATTGGCAAAATATGGACGTACTTATAATATGGAGAAACAAGAAACAGGCGTAAAATCATTTGCAAGGTATTTACCCCTCATTGAGTTTTAGGGTAGCGCTTCACCGAGTTCCTTACGAAATTGAGACTAGACTTGGCGGACAGCCAGCTAAGGATTTTTAATAAATTCAGGAAGTGCCTGAGCACTTTGATTTACACTTAATTTGTATAGAACCTTGACTCTTGCCGCAGGTAAAATATTATGTGTCTGTTTTGGTGAACATCTATGATCTTGAGAGAAGAATTATACATCTTAACAAATACAAATATTGTTCATCTGTCTGTCTGTGCAATATGTCAATATGTCCATGTACGAGTATAAGGTACCAGTACAGTAATTGGCAAAGCTATTGAACGGTTTAATATGCGTTCATCGCAGACAGGCTTAACTCAATTTGACAGTTATTGTAATTAACGATGGCTCAAAATAAACTAGAGCGGAGCGGGTATGAGCAAGTCATTAGAATAAATTATAAACGTATGTCGGTATTCCATACATGGAAGTAATCAAAAACTATAATTTAACCAATTACACACAACCACCGCCGGGCGCCACTGGAAATACGTTCTGCCTGTAACCAGAGACGCCCGGCAACGGACGTTGGAGCGGCCGCGGCCTTGGTCGCGGAACTAAAAAAAAAAAAAAAAAAAAAAAAAAAAAAAAAAAAAAAAAATTTACACACAACCATCTACAATAAGTACGTAGTATAATACCTCCATGGTACGTACTATTATTCACGTCCCTATATCAGAGTTATGAAAAAATCCTCCATGAAATCTTACAACGTGAAATGTTTTTTCATGATAAATTCTTTTCTTTACTTATTATTCTTAAGTGAAAGAGCAACAACTGTCCAAGTTAATGAATAAAAATATGTACTGAAATGTTCTTTTGATAACTGTGGATGTTTTAAGTAAATTTCATTAAATATGAATGATGGAGCTATTCATTTCTCGTTTCGTTTCGAATTGATGAAAAATTATACATTTCAAAAATATACATTACTGTTTAATGGAATACATGCCATTTTCTCTTTTGAGCTGTTAAAAGGCATATACTAAAGTAATTTAAATACCTATCGACTTCTATCATAAGTATATTATGGTATAGGTACTCGTATATTAGTATTTTTACTATTTTTACTATATTTGCGTAAATTGATAAAGCTATAACACAAATGTTGATTGGTTGGAACCAATCAACATTCAATTACGTTCTTCTTGTTCAGATTTGTAAAATATATCTCTTTGAGATCGTTAATTTTTTTGCAATAAATAAATAAATATGTTAGGACAATTCACACAACGCCATCTAGTCTCAAACTAAGCAGAGCTTGTGATATAAGTACTAGATAAAATGATATAAATACTTAAATACATTTTTTTTGTACATAGGAAACACCCAGACAATAGGAGTTAGTTACAACTTACCATTTATAGGTACAATAAAAGAGCTTTATTCCTGCAATGATTCAAATAGTCAATTAGTTTTTAAAACATACCTTACCAGGACCTCCTTCTTTTACAAACATTATGAATATATCAAATCAATACAATTTACATTACTTTCCCTTTTATATCCTAAGGGACAACATAATGCTTTCAAAATAATGAATACAAACATACACGAAGTTTTTTTTCTACCACAATAGATATAAAATGTATGCACATAATTTAGGACAGAATTGCGAACCCCTGTCACCTGGTAACCTTCATGAATTATACAGACCAATTTGTTGGTAGATAAGTTATCGGCCACTAACGGAATATAGATAGCCGTGTTACATGCTATGCAAAATTATACTCTTCAAAGTATTGGCGACGAAAAATATCTACTAATGTAATTGTTTTTCTCATATTTGTTTTGTTTGCAACGGTAATCATGACTAGTGCGTTTGTGACTATGATATTATTATGTTCCAGTATTGGATCGATTTTTCATTGTGCAATTACATGAAAAACAGCCAAGCATTGAATAATTGCCCAATTGTTCAATTCTTGGCTGTTTTTCATGTAATTAGTTTGAAGATTAATGTAAATTGTAGCGTATGGAACTAGCTACAGTACTACCTACTAGGTACAGTGATGGGGGAAGCTAGCTCGGTGGGTGAGCCCGTAGCGCCAGTCTTATACGGACAGTCGCAGAGAGCGCACGACTTACCTAGTGACACTGTGATTGATAACGTGTGGCACGACTGGATGTCACTTAAATAAACACAAAAGTGTCATTGACTGAGGGAGTGAAGCGACCCAAGGGTCCGTTTCAACTTGCAGACTGGGGAGAATTTCTTTCGTCTGTGCCTCTACATCAACGGGTTCTGTCAGATCATGTTTGAGGCCGTATTTATCAACCGATTTGCATGAAAATTTACACACACACTCCTTGCTTACAATGAATAACATATGAATGATATTTTTTGGATTGGATGACAAATGAAAGAGTAATAAAGAAAATTGAAGAAGAAATTTTCTAAACAAAGCCGCTCCCGAAACTACGGTTCACAGAACCACTAATAAAATAGTATAAAACAAAGTTGCTTCTACTGTCTGTCCATCCCTAATTGTATGCTTAGATCTTTAAAACTACGCAACGGATTTTGATGCGGTTCGATGATACAGTGGTTCTCGAGGAAGGATTAATTAAGCATATAATTTTGTAAGCGGACGAAGCCGCGGGCGTCCGCTAGTTAAATATAAAACACTAACTGTGGATGAATACTGAAACGTCACTCAAATATTCAGATACTCAAAAGTGACGTTTGTGTATGAAAAAATGAAATTTAAGTGCTGCTCAAGCATTAAAACGGCTCCTAAATACTTGAGTGACTTTTCAGTATTCGGCCGTATGTAGTGATACTCTCAGTTATCAGTTATAATGTTGGAATTATTTTAATGAGATTTGATACTTAGTAAGTTATGGCGCAGATATATTATAAAGCCTGCAGCTGCGAGATGACTTCACTGTACTTAGTACAATACATGAATACAAAAGTTTAGCTCATAGTTACGAGTACATACACCTCACTGTGACGTATTTGATAAGTTAGCAACCCCTATTGCTCACTCTGCATAGATCTTTTGCGCAAACATACGCTTGCACTAGTGTGGTTGTATATATAACTTGAATGTTTTAGATTTGCCGCGGCATCTATAGTAAATATTGTACTGTGTAAGAATAACTACCTAAAATAACCTACCGTGAGGGTGCTCTTCCACCAGCGATATGCTATGCTACGTTGCTAAGGATGCGTTTGATATCCACCAACCATTTTCCATCGTCCACATAGTTGGTATATGAACTAGGATATTTACTACCTATTATAAGGTGTGGTGTCCTGTATACAAGAATTCGCGAGATCTAATACTAAGCACTCGTGTGATTACGTGCGGATTACATCGCAGGCGACTGAGACTTGCGACTTAGTTGTAGGTTTAGGATGGTCATCTATCGACATGTCAGCGCTCACCTTCACCATACGAATGTGCTCCCCAATATATGTAAACTTTTCTTTATTTGATGACAATCCTCATGGTTATTGAACACTATTTATCAAAGTAAACACAATCGAACCTTTTAAAGATTTATATCTTGCTATTTGCATCAAAGTGCATTATGTATCCTACTAATATTATAAATGCGAAAGTTTGTATGTATGGATGTTTGTTACTCTTTCACGTAAAAAACTACTGAACGGATTTTGATGAAACTTTACAAAAAGCTTATACATCAGAATAACACATAGGCTACAATTTATAATGATACGGCGACGGGAACAATAATCACGCGGACGAAGTCGCGGGCGACCACTAGTAAACTTATACTTTGAAGCATCTTTTTATTCGACGTATTTAAATACCCTTAGTGCAAAACAACCATAATTTTTAAACTAAATAAAAATTTAAAAGTTTGTATAAAAATTCAAAAAGGGAATCAGCAGCCCCTGAATAGGGAAAAGCTTAAGGCGATTACAGAACTCCCTTCCGGTTCAAGTTTAATATCAAAATAAGAAGATAATACCGTTTTAACCGTGTGCTCTTTTTCTAAGACATTATTTTGAAAGTCAATAGGGTTGAATTTAGTTTTGAATTTATATGAATTCTACGAATACTATCTTAAAAAGATTCATCAGCATCGTTTTACCCGATTGACGGTGTGCTTCAAGCTGTAATCCTCATGCCTCACGCCTGTAAAGCCTATCGAATTGGTTTAGGTTCCAAAAACTTGTCATGAAATAGTCGTAACGACATGTCAAATCTCAGAAATAGTCCTTCAAAGGTTCCAGAGATATAAAGGTAACCTGATGAGGATTATGGCTTTTTTTTTTTTTTTAATTCCGCGGCCCAAGGCCGCGGCCGCTCTAACGTCCGTTGCCGGGCGTCTCTGGTTACTAGCAGAGGGTATATCCAGTGGCGCCCGGCGGACTTTGACCACCTCTGTGGTCTCTGCGGGTGTTTGGTCGGGACGAGAATCCCGCGTCATTGGGGTCGGGTTTTATCCCGCGTCAGTGAGTGAATCTGGTTGCGTCCTATGGGGCAAAGGCCCCGCAGCACGCAACCCTTCTAGCCTGCTTCTGTAAGGACGGTGGGTGGCGATCCCGCCGTCCTTAGGCCCCGATCATGGAGGACGATAGTCTTGGGCGTAGTCGCGTAGTCTGGGGCGGCCTGGCCGCCGACTACGGAACTCGGCGGTGAGGGTACGCTCCCTCTCCCTCCCGGCCGCCTCCTTCGCGAGCATTACTTGCTCGCAGAAGGACACGGCCGCGTTCCACCTACTCCCGCTGGATACACTGGTATCCACGCCCAGACCCACTACGAGGTCCCGGCGCTGACTCGCCCACGCTGAGCACTCCACCAACGTGTGGAGTGTGGTGTCGTCGCCGGAAACCTCGCAGTGTTGACACCGGAGGATTATGGCTTGAACATTTGAAAACTTCAACTTTCTCCGGAACGCCTGCGATTTTTGGTTTAAAGTTTATGCCAGTGTGATCGTTACGAATGGACAAGAACGTTGCGAAAAGTGTAAGAGAGTTACTTCTAAGGTTTAATTTCAGTCGTGTGTCGTTTTTTTTCCTATAGCAACACAATCGACCCCAATTCAGTTAGGAAAAGGCTCTGGGTATGATGTGATACGATTGAGAATCATCTAGACATACAAGAATCCAAAAAGTAACAAGCTATAGGCAACAAGTACCGTACATCCTATCCTTAAATCTTTATAAAAGTGTTCACTTTTTCACTTTTTCTTATTCACAATATTTGGGTAGAATTAAGATTCCATTACTTGCAATCTTTATTGGAAGTAGGTAGGTACATATTTCGAACTTTTACTGAAGGGGTGTTTTTATAGAAAGGGGAAAACTGTCTAAAGTAAATGTTAATATTTGCTTAAGTACTTTTCTATAACGCGATGTCAGATACTCGTACAAAGGTATGTATTTGCCAGGAATTTTAAAATTATTTTGAAAAGGTCTGAAAGGAAAGTAAATCAATAAAATTAAATAAGAAATATTTTTAACAAAAGCTTTTCTTAAATTAAAAATAATATAACCTAGAATCTCGGATTTTTACGGACAGAATTGGATGGAAATTAGCACCTTATGAATCTAATAAAATTGTCGTGTCACATTGTTCGTTGTTAAACTCCTCCGAAACGGCTTGACCGGTTCTTATGAAAATTTTGTGCATATTTTGAAGGCCTGAAAATCAGTCGTAGACCTTTTTTATGTAGGTACAAGTACCTATGGCACAACAACATAAGCGAGATCAGCTAGTAATAATATAATATAGACTAACTCCTGCTTAAGAGTCAATGAACGGGAAAATGTTTGCAAAAACAGATATCTATTGCATACAGGATGTAGTGTATGAGTTAAATAACAAACAAACGTTAGAGCACATAGCTAAATGTTAACATTCCAGTAGTTTCCATATCGCTGCTGTTTATTGCGATCAGTCCCCCCTACCGTCTCGATGATCCATCTTCGACGGAAAAAGACTTACACAGACGGGCGTTTCAAACGCCGATAAAGATAACTTTTTAATTATTAAAATTGAAATTAGCAGTACCTATACCTACCTACGATTACTATATCACGTGAAAAGATAATATTAGGTGCCTACTCTTGTTTGTGCCCAACTCTTGTTTGTGATATAGCTAGGTAACCGAAATTACGTGGGACCAACAAAATAACTGTCAAAGTGTGGATGTGTAACGCACCACTGCATACCTCTTCGGGATAAAGATGTATTTGTATTGTAGTGGTTGTTGAGAGGTATATTGAAACACTTGTAGTTACAGTATGTGAATGAATGTTGTTTATTATTGAAATGCATTCGCTTTTATAATAATACTAGCTGACCCGACAGACGTTGTCCTGTCTTAACGATGATTATTTAATTCGAATTGGTATAAGTAATAAAAAAAAGTGTGTTTATTATTCTAATGCTTTTATGATATATAGGTACAATATTCTTAGTTTTTTTTTCTTGCGCGTATATAAATAGTTTTGTTGGCATTCTGACACGGGAACAGGCGACATATAACTGGCCATGTGAAAAACATGGATTTTCAAGATTGATTCCACAAACACTTAGCGACTGCCCTTGAGATTTATTTATCGACATTGCGAATGCTAGCCGTACTGGAAATCGCAACCGTTTAAAGTCGAATGGCATGTCGTTCGGAATCAACGGAATCCGTGGAATCAAAACGTCTTCGCCTTTGTACTTCCCTTTCAAAATTGTGGCTTCGAATGACGTTGTTCATTAATTTCTTCACTGCAAGTCGGGTGCCATTACAAAGACGTGGCTGGTTTATATTCCGCAACATAGGTAATCATTACTGATCTGATTTTTAATTGCAAATTATGAGGTGGTAATCCTCGTAGTAAATCTAGGTCATCATCTTGGTTAGTAACGGAATCAATCGATTTGTATGTCATTCGCCAACTATTTTGTTTTGAATCTGAAAATTCATTTCGTTGACATCAACGTTTTTTGCAGCCAATATAACTCTTTCGCTCAACCACACATGATCTTTGTGATTTTGAGCAATGTTTGGGAAAACCTTCTCGATGAGTTCGGTCTTAGTTTCAGTAAAGTGACAAAAATTGGTAGGAAATATGATGTATCCAGACGATGAGTCAACAGGTATTTTGCCATTACCAATATCGAGCAATTGTTTGGAAAAAACTTCTCCAGATTGGTCGTTCTGCAATTCGACTCGCATGTTCATATTTAATTTGAGCGTTTTAACGTCTTTCCATAAAATGGATGACTTTCAACATGCGTTAAGCTCGTCAGCTGGCATTGATCGTGGTATTACTGGGAGTGTTTGGCGATAATCACCTGCCAATAAAATCATTGCACCACCAAACCTGTTTTGGTTCTTTCGTACATCTTGCAACGTGCGGTCTAATGCTTCCAAAGATTTTTTTGTACCATCGTGCACTCATCCCAAACGATTAGTTTGCTCTGCTGCAACACTTTGACCATCGCACAACCTCTCGAAAGGTTGCAAGTTGGTGTTTCATTTATTTGCAATTTCAACGGCAACTTGAGTGCCAAATGAGCTGTTTGACCACCATCCAACAACGTAGCCGCAATACCTGATGAAGCAAGTGCAGTGCGATACCATTTTGCGATCGAATCGTTGCCAAAATCAATGATATTAAAAACGTTTTCCCAGTTCCACCGCAAGCATCTAAGAAACAAATCTGCTAGTTCCATCGTTCACTACTTTCATTAGCATTTCGGAGGCATATTTTTGTTCCTCATTTAAAAGGGGAACGTTTCTTAGAACAGTTTCTTTTAATGCCTCGGAATCGTATTGGGTTTCGCGTTTCAACTCTTGATTAAATTCTGTGCATTTGCATCATTATTGATAGCATCCCGTAGATGAATATATTCTTCAGAACGCAGTTTTGCTTGGTTCAACCTGATAAATGTCAATCGCACAGTTTCAACTTTCATGTACGTATCCACAGCATATTGGTGGAAGAGACGCCGATATTTTAAGATATGATTGTCCTCATTTCCCCGAACCATCAGTCTGTATGAATAATAACTTTTTTGTTAGTTTCGGGACCTGTAACTGGATTTATCATCTTCATTGAAAAATTATATCCATCTGCACCTTGCCAAAATAAGATAGGATATTGTAGCGCATCATATGATCGATGTGTTTCGGACACACGCTGCAGTTGATTGCTACGCCGATGTAAAACAATATCTCGGTTTTCTAAATTTTCACCCACGACAACAATAGCGACTTCGTCAATTGTTGGCCCATTAAAACGTCTCGCGTGTTATCCTGCAGGCGTCTTATCAACTTTGATAACAATTTTGTGATTATCATACGGCATGCGGCCCAAAGCGGTCGTGAATAATACAACCAATTCGTTATGTTGATGAAAAAACGTTTGGAGTATTCCACAATTGGTTTTTTCACCGAATTATTGTGTACACAACGCTGAACAACTTGTCTTGCTGAATCACCCATAAAATAAATTTGTAAGAATTTGTAGTCACTATTCGGCGTCGGCAATAAGGAACCTGTTCTAAAATATATTTGACCCTGAATCTTGAATGTTGGCATAAAATTTTCTTGAATAACTTTTGTTGCACCAAATGACGTCATTTGAAAACAATTATTGTATTGCTGAATATAAGTCAAAAAATGTTTGGAATCTGGCCCATTTCCGGAAACCAATGAATGTAATGGTTCTGGTGGCGGTACCAATGGCGTCAATTTGACTTGACCGCTCCCGCAACACAATCCATGAGCTTCATTTTTAAACTTAAATGCCTTGCATTATTGGCATACAACGTTCATTGGTCCAATAGCAACGATTTGTTGTGAACTGTACTCGATTTCTACGTTATAATTGAATGCAGCTCGATAGGGGTTAAACGCAACATTTCTATGTTGTTGATTTCGATTCCATCGATTCCGTTCAACTACATTCCTCGCTTCGCGTTGCTCGTCAGTTTGACTTGCTCTGTTTGACTCGCAGCATTGCGATTTCTACGACTTAAGTTTGTAAAACGAAAATTAGTATTCTTCTTGATAACCGAGTATATCACACGTTCATGTTATTCTATCCAAACTTACCAAAACTCCAACTGAACTTTTAATATTAGGCGTAATGGCTCTGAACTAACCGTGATGTACACTAAGAAATTCAGTATTCTTATATCTTTTTTGTGGCAAATAATAAATAAATTATTTTACATGTACATATTTTCTATCTTTTAAACGATATTCAGTTTTTTAACTTCCTCTTTGATGATATTTGCAGCACGCATTCTGTCAATTCTATGTCTAATGTCATAAAAAGTTTAAAGCTCTAAGGTTAGATTAAAAATAATAACTTTTCTTAAATAAGGATTCTTAAATTTTCTAATTTTCCGCGCAATTTTTTATTTTTTTTTCTGTCATAAGAACCTTCTACTGATAATTACGAACACAACAAAAAAAGAATTAGTGAAATCGGTCTAGCCGTTCACGCGTGATGTCGTGACCAAGGGAAATAGAGATTCATTTTTATATATAGAGATGATACAAGTACCTAGAATATTCCCGACGACACAAACAGGTTTAGGTAGGCGTGGCTTTAAACAATAGAACTAGTATAAATACCTATACTTATGTTGTACCTACGATTCATTGCTTATTTCTAATTGGCTAGTTTAATTATAAGGAGGTGTGGCGTATGCGCAACTAGATATTGGTCGAATATTATGCAAGGACGTTTCTTACGTATGACGTCAGAGATTCATTAAGTACGCGCCACAGTATGTATGTATCCGAAATGTGCTACTTTTTTTTTAATTCCGCGGCCCGCGGCCGCGTTCGCCCCTACGTCCGTTGCCGAGCGTCTCTGGAAAGGTGCTACCTAATATAATGTGACCGTTGATGTTATCACAATGAAGTCCCAATTAGATGTTAGTAATGATTGGTATCTATTCAACAAAGCCAGCATACTTTACTGCTCAAAAAAAAAATTTACCTACTTAACATTCGATTGCCGAACTGCCCGTCTGTAATATCACTTGTCGCGCGTACAAATGATCCATCTTCGTGAAAACACGCGCAAGCGACGCGTGATTCCACCAACAAGGGTGCAACTAGGGCCCGTAAAATATTTACTTTTTTCTTCCCCACGACAAAGTTTGGTGTCAAACTTAGAAGGGCGACAAATGGTGGCAACGTCCGGGGAATGCGAAGTGCTTTGTTAAAGGATAAACATTTCAATGGTCGTGTTGATGCATGTAATTTCTTGCTTTAATTTTCAAGTATTGTCTATGGCAACAAATTTCCCAATAATTCTTAATTAAACATTTATATAGTTCCAATATCTGATAATTTATTTATAACCTATAGTTTAAAAAATGTTCAGTAGCTTTGAAATAAATGTTTTTCTTCTTCTTTTTTTAAAAACGTGGCTCCATCGATGTTCATCGATGATTTCGCCAATGTCAAGGTAATGCTTGATTAGTTGAAAGTCCCGCACGGAAGAACTAGTTATTCCAAACTAGCTCCAGGTGCAGGACATGAAACGTTGTTCGGTATGTCGGGGAACCCGATTTTTGCGGAGCGCCAGAGCTAACCAACCACGCGCTTAGCAAAAATCGCACTCAGAAATAAATGTTAGAATGATTCGAATTAAAAATACGAGTACCTCACAGTTATGCTCTTACCTATCAAGTATACAAAAATAACATAAAAATTGGTTAAACCGTTTCGGAGGAGTATGACTACATACACCAATATTTTGAAGTAGATTATATTTTAAAATAAGATTCACACATATCAAATCTTAGCTAAAAATATTGTCCAGTGTGCTTATTTTCATAACAAAAATGTATAAGTGCTTAAAGATGTCTTTAGTATGTAAGTACTTACATACTATTCCCTATTCTGTGTATAATGTGTATTCTTTTTTGGTATCATAATAGTTGTGAAGTTTTGTACAGGTTAGATATCATTTATTTTAACTCAGCAATGGGTTCCAGCATATTATAACGGGCAAATGAAAAAAAATCACACGAGGGCAGAAATGATTATATATGTTTTCAGAGACCCGCTGTTTAAGTAGTTTCATTTACGAAACTAATACTGGTCACTAAATAGATAAATTCCAAACCGCTTTTAATGAAGAAGTAGCAGTCATGACTTTATTATTATTTTGACGTGTGTAACGAAGTGGAAAACAGCTAGATCAGTGCCCAGTACAGGGGAGGGCGCACGGCAAGTGAGATGTCAAGGGTCGATGGAAATTGATTTTCCGCCATCAGTCATAAGTTAGGTGTGTGCACAATAGGGAACTTGGTAGCTCGTATCCTTTGTTTTAGATTGCACAGTTGGAGTATAGCCACAGGATATATATCGTGAATATATTTAGCGCAATATTTGTATAAAGACCTTTATAGCTATAGTATAGATCAAGACTCAATGCTAGTACAGAAATTGTTTTATATAGAATCCGGGTTCATTAGAATTAAATGGAAAAACAAATGCGTTAGGACCAACCAACAAAATACCCAATGCCCTGAATTATGGTTCAGTACACAATCTTACTAAAACTCAAACTTAACTATCCGTACTCCCAAGTGGTATCTTCAATGTACCTATTATCCAAGTTAGGACTAGCTTACTTTAGCATAGTGCCTCTCGGATGCCAGCTAATGGCTGAGCAAACAATGTAATAGGTTGTCTATGATTTATGACTTGCACACAATATCTCCCTCAAGTGTTCGGTAGGATTAGGGAGATTTGGATTTTATTTTGACCAGAGATCCAACTCTAAATCAACCTACACTGCTAATTGGTGCATCTGTGGAATAATAGATTCAGAAGCAATTTAGACTTTAATACCTATAACCTTTATAATTTATTGACGTTCAATAGCGTTACCTTCTAACCAACTTGAACAAACGTAAATTTCATTTAATTTCATTGTATGTTATACATGCTTATTATATTGTGTAATTTAGTTATTATATCAGACATTCGTAAAAGTAGATAGGTATAGAAAAACACTCATACCCACAGAACGACTTGTGAATTAAGATATTGACATCAGAATTTATACAGGTCCAAATTTAGAAGTATCATGCAAAAAACGTTCTTTAAATAAAACATTTTTGCTTTAATGTTTCTTTACTTCAGATCATATAATATTATGTTGTGTGATTTAATCAAGATGTTGAAATGGGTTGTAATGTCAATGTGGGCAAAAACGTTCACGTTTTCTTTACGGCTGAAATGGGAGATTTGTGTCTGTTTTACATTTGTGACACATGACGTAGAATTCTTTAGTTTATTTCGGGGTAAACGCCAGTTACGTAAAGTTGGTGTCCAATAAGAAATTCTTTATAATAAGCTTTTAGTCTACTGTTTGTACTAGGTTTAATATGTTTTCTTGATTAATGTCAAACAGAGCCCTACGTTAAAGGGGCCAAGGGCATCAATCTTGACAAGAAACTATCACGTTTAACTACCAAATTCAATATGTAATCTCAATCTATATTTTTGCTGTCCGCAATAATCCGCTATATTCATACAATTCCCAATTTGACATTGACAGGATTTGATGGAAGTATCAATCCCGGATAGAAAGATATGGATTCAGATTAAATATGGAATTTGGTAATAAGTGGTTAACAGTAGAGTGAAGTACTTGGATACAATAAAATTGTAACTACGCTTAATAAAATATCACTACAATTAAACCAACTTTTATTTTATCCATAGTATTTAAAACACGACCACTCTTTAGGCTTTATAAAGGACATCTAGGGACTTTAAGCAATATTCGGTAATATAAATCGGTTTGTAATATAAATCTTCTGAAAACATTAAAGAATATACTGACACACTTTAATTTTCTTCCATTAAATCCATTCAAACTAGGAAATTTACCTTTAGTGAGAAAATAAATCTTTGCTCAACGATCTGGTTATTACGGCGGGTGAACATTTTATCAGAGTAAAATAAAGTAGAAAATCCAATTAGTGATTCTCGGCGGCGCGGCGGCGGCGGTTGAATGGCGTGCGGATACCGATGCAGTTACAGTATCGAAACACCGACAGAAGCTTTACAACTCCAGTTAAATCTCCGTCGGTAAACTGTTATAAATCGATTCTTACAGGTTAAGGAATTAAATGGGTCGTAAAAATTAATAGGGCTCTGTCGTCCGCGACGAATTGGCGGGGCACCGGCGAAATGGCACTTTCCCAGTTTATGAATTACTTGGTAACTTTATGACAGCTTTGTCAGACTTCGTACTTTTTTCGGGCGTCACGTGTTGTAGACGGATGCGAAATTGAATTTTTTCACATATAGAATAAAAGAAATATTGCACGGAGGGCAAATTTATTCGACGTGGGGACCAGTGTTTAGTTGTTTGTTGACTATAATAACGACATTATAATGTAGGCAGGTACGTACGAAAATCTTTTCGTGAATTTAATTTGAGCATCAATAATAATCGCCTTCCACGTGACTTAGATAAACTGCCAGCTATGTATTAAATTCGCTTGAGATTTTCTCCCAACAAAATCATGTAACGATTGTCTAAACAGACTCATTACTGTTTTATTTCATATATTGGACAAAAACACTTGTTGAAAACACTTGGTAAAAAAAATTACTACACATGCACGGTAAGTTGAATTTGGGACATTTTACGAAGAAACACCAATTGCAGCTTAACATTGAACTTGTCCAACAATCAATACTAATGGTATTAATTTGTACTATTCAGCGTTATTCAGTATAATATGTACCAGAACACTAGCTCCATATAAATAAAAAGAATCACATCACAGTCGACCTTTGTAGTGTGCACTCAACCAACCTCCCATGGAGTTTAGCACGCCTCGTGGAGTAACTACTGAAACGATGAATAAAATGTTTTAATATTATGCACACTGCGGGAAATTTCAAATTGCCATTTAAGCTTGGAAATATTTTCCTGAATATTTGTTTTGTTTATAATATTTTTACTTGTTTACTCTTTTTCCTTTTTAGGGGTCCGTAGTTCGAGTTTCGGAACCCTTATAGTTTCGTCATGTCTGTCCGTCCGTCTGTCCTCGGCTTTCCTCCTAAACGGTGACCGCTAGAAACATGAAACTTTGCATGAATATGTGTATTTACTACGTTGACAAAGTGCTAAAAGAAAATTTTTGAAAATATTTTGTTTCGGGGTACCTACCCTACCTACGTATTCAGAATTTGTTTTTTTTTTGGCGTCTACCCCGGATTATGGATTATCATTAGATAGGTCTTTGAAAAACATTGAGAGGAAGACAATTTTTGGATTTAGGTATCCGTTTGCGAGATATTCAACTTTAAAGCGAACTTTTTTGTAAAAACAGGGCGACCCCCCCTCCTCCCCTCTAAAATTAAAAACTGCTAGCTTGAAGAATCTGATAAAAATTATGACTGTAGTTCATATGATTCACTTTATAGGAAAACTATAACGGACCACATAACCATTAGTTCAGGAGTTATAGAGCCTATAATGGATGACTACGGAACTCTATACTATGCGTGGCCCGACACGCACTTGGCCGGTTTTTATACAAGTAAATAAATATGTACTGCGAGTATATGCTATGTTTGACATGAAAACTTCATTAGGTATATCTATAATAGAATAGAATAGAATATCTAAAAACCGCTAAGTAACACAAGTGATGATACGTGTTATTGGTTTTTTAAACAATAAAGAAACCCCACGATCTTTTCCGGGACAAGCAAACGTCAAACATGCTAACTGAATTGATGTAGGTATCTATTGCATGCGACTAAAATTTAAGGCGTGTGAAGCCTTGGTGGGTGACTTGTGGAGCCCACGGGTGGAGGGCTAGTTTAAAGTAGTGTCAAATAGAAAAGAATAAGTAGAATAATACTTTATTGTACACCAATATACTAATTAGATAATAATAAATTATAATAAATAAATAACACAATTGGTTTATCATTGGCTGTATAGCGGCTGGCAAGATTTTTTTGCATTTAATCAACATTTCATCGCAAGGGTTTAATTTTTTTTCAAAATTACAATATAGCTGCTACTTTTTAATAAATTCATTTGGCCATTTTGGACATAACCCATTATATGTGTACCCGATGACGGCAATAGGCTTGTCCCCTATTACGTGGGACCAAAAATGCTAGCAAAATGTGGGTGTGTAATGCACCTCTGCCTATGCCTTCGGGGATTAGCGTGTCTGACAAACTAAGTATACATTCCGTAATACAAATACCCCCAGTAGGGGTTTACACACCCCAGTTAAGTGACTTTGAGTCAATAGTTACTTTTTTAAATATTAAGAAAGAAATTATAACTAGATCACAAAAACTGATGTCATCGGCGGGATTCGAACCCACGGCCTTTTCCTAACAGGGGGACTGCTCTGACCAACTGAGCTACGATGACCACTACCGACAACATCGAATTTTTGCTTCATATCATATTCATAATTTCTACATCGCGCTCTTAATATTTTAAGAATAGTTTAAGCAAACTAAACTACTAAACTAAACTAAAAGCTTTGAAATACAAAAATAAATAGTTACTTTATTTTTGTGATTGATCATAAATTAATGCAAATGATTCATTAGTGTTCTGCATTGTTAGGTTACCTATATTAATTTTCATTCGTTTCGTGTTAGTGTAGTGTCTGTCCAGACCTTACTTATAATGAAGGCTAAAAATTAAGACTAGAACGAAATACAAATATGTTTATACTTTATTACTAAGACTTTATTACTTGTATTTTTATAATATTGCTTGACATAAAATTGTAAAATTTTGACATTCATATGTGCTCTTTATGTGCCTAAACTGAATAAACAATAATTAGTAATGTGTTTTTAGTAGATTACATATATGCTGTGAGACGGATTAGACAGTTGACAGATGTAGCTACTGCTAGGCTAGTTTACTTTGGTTACTTCCATAGCTTGATGTCCTATGGAATACTACTTTGGGAAAATGCAGCAGATATAGAAACAATTTTTATATTACAAAAGAGGGCAGTCCGTGCCATTTATTGTTTAGGTAAAAGAGATTCTCTTAGGGAGCGATTAAAAGATATTAATATTTTAACTGTAGCTTCCCAATATATATTTGATAACATACTGTATGTCAAGAAAAATGTATCTAGCTATACTAAAGTAAGTGACGTTACAGACAGAAATCTACGTAATAAAAATAAACTACTCCCTCCGTGTTATCGGCTTAGCAAGGTTAGTCATTCTTTCAAGGGGGAAGGTATACGCTTTTATAATAAATTGCCTGAATCGGTCCTTTGTATGCCCGACAATAAATTTAAAAACTTTATAAAGACCACTTTATGTCAAAAAGCATATTATAAGACAGTTGATTACCTTAATGATAAAAGTGTCTGGCTTGAGCATGGTGCAGGCGCCTCACAAAATGCCGTAATTGTAGCATATTTTGTACTTAGGCGACTATAATATTTTTTTTGTTGTATTATACACTCTTTTTGATTTTGACACGAGACCAATGTACATTCGTCCACATTTAGTCTTAAGAAAATGTGTAAATGAGTCAATTATTTGAAAAGAGTGACCGCAAGTTTTATTGCCAGGTTCTTTCTCTCGGTTCTACTTATTGCTTTGCGAATCTGGCAGTACATGTAAATATAGAAGCAATGACATTTTTTATTTTAAGTACTTACTGACGTTTGTAAGAGCCATTTAGTGACCTATACAAATAAATAAATAAATCATCATCAAATCATACATTATGATGATTTTACATATGCAAAGGCAAACAAAAATACAGTTTTGTATCATTAGCGTATTCTTAGTTTTGAACCCTGCCCCTTAAACTAGACTACGCCTGTATCTTAAGGAGCAGACTGTGTGTCTGTAATTATATTCACAAAAGAAAAGTACCTATATAAGTGTTTGACTTAAGTAGTTGGCATGGTGTGAAGGTCCAAATATATTTATTTAATTTTGAGCATACTCGCACAACAATCGTATTTATTATCAGTACACCACTTTGCGAAAATACAAGAATCGAAGTTGTTTACAACTAGGATAGTAAACGCCAAGAAATAGTCACTAAAAGACATGAATTATCCATATAGGGAACTTACGTTAGAACTAAAATAACTTGAATTGATTAGTGGAAATTATTGTGCGGTATTGTGTTGACCCAAATCCTTTGTTTGCTTCAGAAACAATAACTGTTTTATGTCATTATTAATTTTGAACGTTCCGGTAAAGCGATTATAGGTACTTACTGGGTTGTAAATCGATTGATATGAAGTGGGAGTTTAAAACTTAGTTTGTATATATAGGTAAAATTCATGGTAACAGTTTAAAAGTTTAAAGTGTGTTCTAATGAATTTTACCTAGAATTCTACTAGTGACTATAGATTTTAGTGAGATCCCTTCATCCCTTAATAAGTGCGCTGACGATCTTCAAAATGTATAGTTGTAAACCGTTACATTTTTTCACATCATTATTTTAGCCACTGTCTATATAGGCTGAGCATTCCTCCTAGAAAGAGTATTTTTGATTGTATTTCGAAACCAGGCTTCAAAACTGCTTAAAATATTAATAATACACAGGTTAAACTTATAAACACTCATTTTTCCGTCCGAAGGTTAAAATACTAAGCTGTTTAAAATGAGAACTGTCTGTCATTTTAATTCTTTAAACTTTTAATTCATATTTCAAATAGGCTTAATATTCACAACAAAAGATGATAACCACCCCGATACTGTCACTGTCACTTAAAAATTCTCAAGATCCTTGATTTGGGTCGTAATCAGCATTCTGCAGTGACACCTTGTGGTTTAATTCATGAACCGGGCTCTCTAAATAATTCGTTCGTTTCTGTTTAAAGACGAGCTTATGCCGGTAAAAAAGTAGAATCAGCCAAGCGTCATTGGATGAGCCGCGTTTGAATAATTTACACCTAAAGACATCCGAACTACATTTCTATAACTGCTGTGTGTTTAAAATCTTTAAACTTTATAGTTACAGAAAGAAGAGCTAAATTACCTTGTATTCAATCAAAATAAAAGCAAATTAAAATTTGTATTCTTATATCTTGGGATCTCCGACTGTCACAGAGCGACTCCTTTATTCGAATCCACATTTCGCTGTCTGAGTTTTGTTTCTCTTGTCTTATGCCATTTTAAAGAGATTTTTAATGTGGCAATCGTACTGTTGTACATCAAATGTTGGAATCTTGATGTAATATAATATTATCGGTTGTTAAGCACCTATTATGTAACTCAACTACCCACCGAAGCAGTCATAACATGACTGCTTCGGTGGCGTGATCAGTAGTGCATCGGCTTTCGACTCCGGTCAGTCTCGGGTTCGATTCCCGGGTCGAATCCAATATTTGTGTGATCCACAAATGTTTGTTTCGGAGTTTGGATTTCTATGTATATTATGTATATATTTAGAAATATATAAGTATATTTATCAGTTGTCTAGATCCCATAGCACAAGCTTTATAGTTTAATTTGGGCTCGATGACGTTGTGTGAGAATGTTCAACAATATTTATTTATTTATTTTAAAGCATCCTGTATAATTTTTATAAGAGTATAACCTCTCCTGCAAATGGTCCAGTTAGATGAAGAGGCTTTGGCAAAGCACTTGCCGATCAACAGGATGTTGACAAAACACAAAGTTTCCTGGTTCCCAACAACAGGCTCGTGCCTTATTTGCATGGGATCCATCAATTGCGAAATACCACTGCCTAGCCCTTTGGATAAGCAAGCATTATTATGATGTACTAGTTGATCACTGTGGCCCCGCCCGTGAGATATAGTTGCTGTATATCAGTAGCCCGGAATAAACAGTAGCCTATGTTCGGGGATATTAATACATACGTAGTCAATAAAAGTATTTTCAAAATCGGTTGAATAGTTACGGAGCCTATAATATTCAATTCAAAGAAACAAACAAACTACTGATTCTTTATACTCGTAATATTAGTGCGATATACTACTATTTACAATTTCTGGAAAAATTGATATAAATCTATTATATCAATGTTTTTAGAAATTTTATATAAAATGAAACAAGAAAAAAATATTTTGTCTAAATATATTATATAAGTATCTATAAAAAATCCGACTTCATTCTCGGTCCGTTTAGAACACGTAATTACCGAATCCAAATGCAATGATGCGGGCGTAAAATTTCATTACTGTCATATTTGACACCGTACGTCAATCCGTCAAATGATTGATGACATGTTGGAACTTGTTTAGCTTTAAATGCCTGTTTGTTATACATTGGTCGCTCTGGTCGATTGTATCCAGTTCATTAAAATTACAATGGGATCTTAGATTGTTAGGATGCTTGCGCGATAGGGTCATTGACATTGTGAGATGTTAATTCTTTTTTAAATGTTAGTAAAAAGCTCAGTAATGTGATGTACTTTAGAAATTGAACTGTCGTAATAAGACATGGTGTAAAAAATATTATTATTCGTCAAATACATTTGTAATACAACGAACGTGATAATATTTGACACTCAAGGAATCACTTTGACTTACTCGGTTGGGTGACCCATCAAGTGTCTTATTTTGCCTTGGTGCTTGGTGGGTTATTTTGTAAGTTTTAAGGTACTATGGAAATGCCGTTTATGTCTTTAACCGAGTGTTTCCAGGTTCATACCAATAAAGTTCGGACCATTGGTATGAATCGCGGTGGACGTTTTTTGAAGTGGGTGTTTCACCCCATGGGGTGAAAGACCCAGTCTTTTTTTAGACTTCCGCATTCGAACCACTGGTATGAATGAGGAATTACTGTTTTTGGGTTCTGGATTCGAACTAGTGTTATTTTACCAGTAGTGGTCAGTAACAGTCATACACGAAAGTGTTATTACATCAATTCATTTTTACTTACTTATATGTAAGCAAGACCTTAATAGTAGATCACCGTGCTATGTTATCGCTATCGCTATGGGGATTCAAACTATGTTTTTTGCTTCGATGCAATATTAAAATAATAATTATGTGGGTACTATATATACAGGGTGTTACGTAAGGGTTATATCAATCCAAAGACAGCCCCATCAGCTGGACGACCAGAACCCGTTTCGATATGTGGAGACCGCCAAAGAAAAAAAAAAGTTCATCAAAAAATTTAAAAAGATACTACACAACACAACTTGACACAACTCACAAATTAACACACTAAACAACTATTTACCTACCTCACTGCACAAAGCACTGAATGCAACTGAACTAACCTATGACCTTGAAAATTAATTTTAAATAAAATTCTAGGAAACTTCAAACGGCGACCGACCGGGCGACCGAGCGCATCGTGCGGCGTCGTTTGATGCGAAACAGAGACAAAATGTTCCTACCAGGAGAGAGACGGAAGGCTTTTCACAGGCGCGCAATATTTATACTACCTATTTGATGTCGATAACTGAATCAGCTGATTTTAGCTAGGTTGTTTAAACAAGTGTGTATTTTATTCGGTAATAATGTTTTTTTTTATGAACTTTTTCGCCACATATCGAAACGGGTTCTGGTCGACTAGCTGATGGGGCTGTCTTCGGGTTGATATAACCCTTATGTAACACCCGCTATATTAGGTAATACATAATTATATAAATAATGTATTAAACTCAACTCCATCCACTTGACACTAAGCAGGGCTTATATATGCTTGGTTACTATATTATATTGAGTAAGATATAAATAAATAAATATGTCAGAACACTCGAACTCAACGCTATCTAATGTCTATATTTAATTTATATAAAAAACTACAAAACTCCGGAGTTAAAACTTAGTTCCGCTATAACATGAAGTATATTACAATCAATATTTAAACCACTTTACCCTTAAACAGATCCAAAACACTCAGGTAAACGCTAGTTCGTTTCTTAAAATAAGCCAATAGGCGCATAGCTTGTCTTTTTACATGCTTGCTAGTGTGATTGGTAGATGATTACAATGACGTCATCGTTTCTATGCAGTTGATTTTAGTTCCAAGACGAGAGTTGTGCGCGTGAATTGTGTTTTTTTGGTAAGTAGATTTTAATATTGTATTTTGATTTTGATTATTATTAGTTTCTTTAAGATATTATGGCCAATACATACTTTTATTTTATTAAATTTGAAATATATATAATATGTATAGATATGTACATATTATACATATAAAATAACCAAAGTCCGATACAAAAAGAAACTGACCGGCTCTTAGTTATTCGACTACAATGTAATTCAATCATCAAATATATTAAACTACACTGTTTTCGGAATAAACTAAGATCCCTTCAGTTGTTTTCGCGTGAAAGAGTAAGAAAGATCCATGAAATTTCCATCCATACAAACTTTAAACTTTATAACATTAGTAGAATAATAGATTAATTATTATTAAATTTAAGACTTGGTAAATTGTATTACAGGATTTCTGCCTTTAAAATGTCTGAAGAACCGTCTACTTTACGTGGTTCGTCTACTGCTACTACTACACAGAATTTGAAATAACCAAGAGAGGTCGACGTATGTTGTGGCAAGGTGGATACGATTATACTTGGAAACGTAACAATATCGACGGTTCTGAGATATGGAGGTGCTCTAAAAAGGCTCTTAAAAGTGTTATGGAATACTAAAGGTTCATTTGTCCCCATTCGAAATACTTAGTAACATAGTTAACAAATAGCCTAATCTTTGATCATTATTGTTAATTTACATTTAATTTAAGTGACTAAGACTGATCTGGGATATACAAATGATTTAGTTATTTTTTTAGTTTGTTATAAGGATAATCAACCCTCAATCTGTGATTTGATTAATAGTAAAAATGTTTTTTTATAAATATTTCACTCAATCTATGATTTTTATTAGCTGTTGAGTTAGACTAATCTGCAATCTATATATAAATCATTTAGTTATTTTTTAAGAGTATTATTAAACCATAGTCTTTGATTTTATTTGTAGTTAATATGTTAACTATTGCAACTCAATCTGTGATTTTTTACTAGCTGTAAGTGAATTTGTTAGTTTAATATTGATATTTTATTTTAAATATTTTATATTTACACTTTAATCCTACTAATATTATAAATGCGAAAGTTTGTATGTATGGATGTTTGTTACTGTTGTAATTTATTGTTATTTGCGACAACTATCTCATTAGATTGTTCGTAACACGGATTTATAACCCAACTTTTGTTAGCGGTTAAATGCGCACTCGCACCCGAATCGATATACCAGTCCTCCTTGTTGTATTTCGCGTTTAAAAATACAGCACGAAACGCATTTGTTTCTTTCCTATCCGTAGCTAATGATTTTGAGTTACTATTTTTATATGTACACTGATTCCGAAAATGTCCTTGTTGCTTAGATTTGTAACACACTATGTTTGACATTGACTTCTTAAATCCGCCATCTTTGACACCGGAAGTTTTATTTATTTTATGTTGGTACTTCTTATAACTGGCGAACGCCGCGCCATCTTCACGTTTTTCACCGTAGACTTCCGTTGAACCCGCCATGTCTAATAATTTTGATTTAATGGCGTCCGATGAAATTAGAATGCCAGAATTTTCGATTGCCATAATCATTGGCATGTACTTTTCAGTAAGCCCAGCTAACAGCAAACATCCGATCCATTCATCATTTATTTGAAAGCCCGTTCCTTTCAGTTTCTGGCCTGTTTCGATCAATGCATTTACATACGACGCCATTGTGTCACTTGTCTCAAGACTTATGGTCGTTAAATTTCGAAGTAGGCAAATTTTTCTGCTGAATCCGGAATCGTCAAATAAATTTCGTAACGTGTCCCACAGAATTTTTGATGATGCCACATCCCTGATGTGTACATACAGCGTCGGGTCGATAGTCATTATGAGTTTGGCCTTTGTCTTCTGATCATCACATGCCGCGATTGCTTTACTTGTAACTGGCTTTACACAATGAAGCATTCCCTCGAGCACGAGGAAGTTTTCAGCTGCAAAGGTCCACTCGCTGTAATTTTCTCTGCCACGTAGTTTCGGCACGTTGACAAGGTAGTTCGTCGTAGCCATCGCGAATAATAACTTTTACTTACGATTACGCTCGAACGCCTAATTCAGTCAAAATTACAATAACTAATATACTGACTCACTGTTTCAAATTAACTGGAAAATATGGTACTGGGCCATAACCTAAAATGAAACGACGCTTTGCACTTGCACAAACGGAATTAATGTTTTATTGCAATTCAAATATGGCGACATGTAGTATATACCATAGACATAAACATACAGAGTGAACGACCATTGACATTATTGATAGATATTTATAATTACAACAGTTACTCTTTCACGTAAAAACTACTGAACGGATTTTGATGAAACTTTACAATAATATAGCTTATACATCAGAATAACACATAGGCTACAATTTATAATGATACGGCGACGGGAACTATAATCACGCGGACGAAGTCGCGGGCGACCACTAGTACATTATAATATCATTAAAATCGTTAAAAAGAGAAAGTTAGACTTTAAATATTTGATTTTTACAACTCATAGTTTCATTAAACCTTTTCTTCAAGACAGTATTTCCAAAGTATATAAAATAATAAAAAAGTAAAAATGGTCCGAATCTGGAACTCAAAAGCAGTACTTCCGCATTCATACCAGTGGTTCGAATGCGGAAGTCCAAAAAAAAACTGGGAAACACCCACTTCAAAAATCGTCCACCGCGATTCATACCATTGGTCTGAACTTTACTGGTATGAAACAGGAAACACTCCTTTAACCTGTTAAAAAAATTGTATATATCTACTTAATTATTATAAAGAGGAAAGACTGACTGTTGATTGTTTGCTCCATAACTACTGAACCACAAAGTAACAAGAAAACTAATTCACGGTCGGCAATCAACTAGTAGTATAAAACACAGTCTCTTTTGTTCTCTATGTACTCGTACCTATGCTTAGATCTTTAAAACTACGCAACGGTTTTCACCAATAGATAGAGTGGTTTTTGAAGAGGTTGTAAACCTACTAAAACAGGGCCCCATATACGGTACGATTCATCGTTACGATCCGTCGCTTAAGACCGATCGAAACGACGGATCTGTAATGTATGTTATGATCGTTAACGATTTACTTGATCGCAGACGACATCGGAGATCGCAACAAAAACCCATGCAATCATGAATATCGTAACGATACGAACGAGCGTTTCTGTATTTTAGGTGATACTAGTTTCAATCATTTTAGGGACGTAGGTTCAGTCATTCTCATATAGTTGTGCCTATCTTTTGGGTAGAACCTTAATTCATTTAAAATATTTACATGCGAATACTGATTTCGCTTTAATAGCCATTTCTTAACCCACACTTTTATAGGTTTCCTTGTTTTCTTCTGTAACGTAAGTTACCGCCACAGACGAGAAAAGAAGTTCGTCTTCCATTTTACAGGGCACGTATTGAATTTTTGAGCATGTCTTTATTGTTCCATTTGAAATGAATAAATGATCGATCGTAACGACCAATCGCTTCGTGTATGAGCAGCAACACTACAGATCAGTCGTTTCGATCGGTCGGTAGCGATGGATCGCAACGATGAATCGTACCGTATATGGTAGATGGTTACTATTTTGCAGTAGAAGAGCAGTTCTAAACCACCCATCATCGGTTCATTCGTCGTACTAAGTATGAAAAACTTTCAAGAATTCTATAAGTACCAAGGTAGATATGAGTTTAACTCCAGACTAAGTAGTCATACAAAGCATAATAATCTCACAACCTATAACCTCGGATAAACCTTAAAGTACTTAGTGAAATATCTTAAATTATCTTTGTACTGTCTAATTTACATATAAATGGCTCGTTGCTTAAGTTACTTTGGTCTTGCTAATGGGGTTTTGTATTATATACGGTGCTTAGTAATGCGGTTAATTTGAATTAAACAAATAATAATATGATGAGGTAAATTACGTCTGTCTCTCTGAGGGGGTAGGCAGAGGAATATAAGATGCCCACTTTTCGCCAGTAACTTTTGCTGGTTCCATATTAACCGGCCGCTTTTCTGTTTTAAGTTAGGTACCTAACACTCAAACATCTGGACCAATTTTATCAAATTTAATATGGAGATAGCTTGGATTAACAATTAACCCTCTTCACATCCCAGTTAAGAGAAGGAAAACTTTATATAAAACCCTTACCAACCCGTCTGGCCTGCGTGGTATAGTGTGTATATAGATATATGTAGACTGAATTACCCCCTCTTTTGGGGATGCCTGTGCTCAGCAGTGGGCGGCAAATGGGGCTAAGATGATTATGGTGAAGGCATCCAAGTATTTAGTTCCATTTGTAGTAGGAATGATAAATCTGATCGCACCCGCAGGCGTTAGCCATTCTAGAAATATCTTATTCAATTACTCAACTCTAGTTTAAAAGTTTTGCCGTTATTTAATATTCATGCAGCTACCTCTTGCACTAGCAACTTCATATACTCAATCTTGTTTGAAGCATTTTAACCGTACCCATATGGAAAATAAAAATAAAATAAAAACTCTTTGGACTAAGTGTGCTTTTCATTCGAAAAATAACGTATTTTGACGCATGCATGGCAGACCTGTTTCAAAAATACTTGCTTGAAGAAATACTGGTGGTTCCGTAAAGTTTTTTTTACTAAGCTAGTTGTTTCAATAGTATAAAGTCCTTTACAAACATTTACATTACTACAATATACCTAAAAATTAATCGGCGTTCGTTTGTCCGCTATAACTCGGGAACGGCTGACCCGATTTGGCTAATTTTGGTCTTAAAATATTCGTAGTAGTACAGGGAAGGTTTAGAGGTTAAAAGGTGACACAACAGGGGGGACAGCTAGTATTGTGATATAAATGAGAAGTTATTTTTATTCTCTATCAAAGTCCAACCAACCAATATGCCTGAAATTTGGAAGCATGATAAGATAGGATCACTTTTCTCGTTATGAAAATAAATGACAATGTATGAAATAGTTTAGATAGTTAATTAGTTGATACTTGGTTACTTAGAGGATACGGTTCAAATTAGTGGCATAGTTTGGAGGTTTTGGAATTCAACTGAACACTATGGCATAATTATTTTTACAAAATTGAACGTGTAAAATAATCATCCCCACTTTACTTGTAGGGGAGATAATCCAGAAAATTTTTTTTCATAATTTTATATTGGCACTGTCGGAATAGTTAATACACATATCCGTGCAAAATTTCATCTTTCTAGCACTAACTGTTTAGGAGGAAAGCCGAGGAAGGACGGATGGACATGACGAAACTATAAGGGTTCTGAGACTTTTACTACGGAACCCTACAAACAATGGATAAAAAAAAATACTACAAAACAACATAATAGTCTACGGAACCCTAAAACGTAAGTGCGCGTCTCAAAACTCTCGGCTCCTAAATTATGCTACATAATACACATTCATCTTGCTTTTCTGTGACGTTTGAACTTTTAGTTATAACTTCTTTACCTACTCAACATTTCTTTTTACCCTTAATATCCCCGATGTTGAATACTGGATAACTTTAGGTATAACATTTAACCACAGGGCAATAGTTATGTAAAACCTCCGTTACTTCATACACTAAAATATATTAAGTATCAAGCTGAATAGTTTGTTTTTTAAACTTGCAAATCTCGGAAACTGTTTTGAATTGATAATCTAATTTTTTGAGAAAAGCTACGTTTAGAGCGCTGCATTATTGTTGCGATAATAAATAAAAAATACACGTCAAAAATAATTGACGTCAACAACCGACTTCAAATTACCGAAATGGGGTCAAATAATTGTCGGAATGGGACCAAATTGAAATGGAACCACTTGGGAAGTAGCAGCTTTCATTTAAAAAAAACTCAAAATCAGTTCAACCAGTTCAAAGATATGAGGTAACAAACATAAAAAATAATTAAAAATTCGTAGGAATACTCGGTTATTATGTCTCCTCTTCAATGTCCTACACAATCCCTCATATCCTTCCTACCTGCGGGAGCGGTTCACTCTGATGCGCGCATCAGATGAACCGTGCCGGCCTCACCTCTCCTACCGCCTCAACTGTCCTTCCCATAAAACCGATTTCTTTTCCTACTCTTTTTCTGTTCATGCTGTTCGGCTGTGGAACGCTCTTCCGGACGATATAAGGAACTGCAAAACTGTTTTTGTCTTCAAGAAGAAAGTGAAGGAACACTATCTCGCTTCCCTTCCTTAACTATTTGTATGTTAATGTATGTATGTTTATGATAAGTTAATATGTATGTATTTGTGTATTTGTGTAGTTATAGTGTATGTAAGTTTATTAACCTTAAGTTTACAACCGTACCAACCTGCACACACACCACCAACTGATTGAACTCACTTCTCCTGTCCTAGGCCCATTGGAAGAGATCTCTTTAGAGATAAGTGGAGCCTTTGTATACATGTTTATAATATCTCTATTCACAATATTGTTTATACTGTGTGTACATAAATGAATAAATAAATAAATAAATAAAATAAAAAATAAAATATACAGTCGAATTGAGAACCTCCTCCTTTTTGGAAGTCGATTGAAAAATCGGGAAATCCAATTAGCGCTCAATAGCTACTGTTAGGTAATCACCAATAGGGTATTTAGCGAGTAAGAAACTCAGTCCTCTAGATTTCTAGAGTCAATGTTATCATTCTAGTAATCGCCCTTTTTTTTAATTTTTTTTTTAATTCCGCGGCCCAAGGCCGCGGCCGCTCTAACGTCCGTTGCCGGGCGTCTCTGGTTACTAGCAGAGGGTATGTCCAGTGGCGCCCGGCGGACTTTGACTACCTCTGTGGTCTCTTCGGGTGTTGGGTCGGGACGAGAATCCCGCGTCGTTGGGGGAAGGGTTTTATCCCGCGTCAGTGAGTGAATCTGGTTGCGTGCTATGGGGCAAAGGCCCCGCAGCACGCAACCCTTCTAGCCTGCTTCTGTAAGGACGGCGGATGGCGATCCCGCCGTCCTCAGGCCCCGATCATGGAGGTCGATAGTCTTGGGCGTAGTCACGGAGTCTGGGGCGCCCTGGCCGCGCACTACTGAACTCGGCGGGGAGGGTACGCTCCCTCTCCCTCCCGGCCGCCTCCTTCGCGAGCATGACTTGCTCGCAGAAGGACACGGCCGCGTTCCACCTACTCCGGCTGGAGACCATGGCTTGAAGCATGGTCTCCAGCGAGAGGGTATCCACGCCCAGACCCACTACGAGGTCACTACGTCGTCGGAAACCTCGCAGTGTTGACACCGGGGTGTGACCTCACGATGCATGCGAAACAGATAGCTACCGAAGCATCCATGCCCGGCAACGATCTGCGTCGCACGGTACGTGAGGTCACCATGCTGCCTCTGCAGCCAATCGTCCATGATCGGTCTCACATCACACATCGCCGCAATGATGGTGGTACCCCACTTGGGTTGCTCAAGTCGCACCCTCCATGACTCCATGAGATCCGGCGGAGTTGGGACCGCTGGTCCTCGATTTCTCGAGACGCAGGCCTGTGGTCCCGCTCCAGCGCCTCCTTGCGCCAATGGAACAATGACGCAAGGGCTCTCGCTTCCAGGTCCCATGGAGGGGTCCCGGCTAGGAGACATGCAGCCTCTCCGGAGATCGTGCGGTACCCCCGTATGGTTCTGACGGCCAAGGTTCGAAGTGGTCTGTTTAACAGAGTCACGTTCCCCTTGACCGCCAACCTATCCGCCCATACGGGAGCCCCGTATAGGCCATACTCCGCACGATCCCCAGGTACAGTCTCCTGCAGGAAGCGTTGGGTCCCTTTAGGTTGGGCATCAGTCGCGAAAGCGCGACCGATGCCTGCGTCACCTTGGGGCCCAAACTTCGGAAATGTGGTCCGAAGTTCCATCGGCTATCAAGTACGATCCCTAGGTACTTCATCGAGGGCTTGATGTCGATGCTAACGCCTCCCACATTTATGCTGGAACCTTCGGGTGGACCGTTCCGAGGTCTGTGAAAACACAGAACCTCGAACTTGTGCAAGGCCACCTCCAGTCCCAGCTGCCGTATCCGACCCACGACTCGAGCAACACCCGTCGTGACCTTGAGTGCTGCCTCCTGGTACGTTGCACCCCGCGCCGTGACGAGGGTATCGTCGGCGTAGCACGTTACGCCGACGCCCCTAGGCAACGCACCCCGCAGCACCCAGTCGTAGCCGATGTTCCACAGAAGCGGCCCCAGGACCGACCCCTGTGGAACACCGCACGACACATCTCGCCGAGCTGGCCCGAGCCAGCTGGGGAAAGCTACGGACCTCTCCGAGAGATAGGCCCCGACAATACGACGGAGGTAGAGAGGCGTTTCGTGATACACGAGCGCCTCCCTAACGCAGCTCCATGGCAAGGTGTTGAACGCGTTGGCGATGTCAAGAGACACCGCCACCACCACCTTGCCCTGCGAGACTGCTTCCTCCGTCAGGCTCTTCACGCGCATGATCGCGCTCACGGTGGAGCGTCCCCGACGGAAACCGAACTGGTTATCCGCCAGTCTGGCCTCACACTCGTAAGATGCTCGACGAGGCGTTCCGCGATAATTCGCTCAAAGAGCTTACACACCTCGTCGAGCAACACGATCGGCCGGTATCCGGACGGTGAGTCCACCGGCCGCCCCGCCTTACGGATCAGGACCAGTTTCCCCGTCCTCCACACCTTGGGAAACTGGCCCCTTTCGAGGCATGCGTTAAAGAGCCCCATCAGTCGAGGCCCGAGTTCTCCGAGGGCCAGGACCCATGCATGCTATCTGCGTCGGGCAGAGACGGAGCCATGCGCGGAGGGACGTGCTCCTCCGCGCTCGTCGGAAACAGGGAGCCCATGACCCGCTCCAGCTGCTGCGACTAGAGACTCTGGGTCAGTGGGGGTGCCCTAGGTCGGAGTTTCTCCCTGACCTGTAGGTACGGGCGCCCCCATGGGTTCTGCTGCAGGGTCTCCAGGAGCTCCTCGCGGGCCGCCGTCTTGGCCCGCTTTATCTTCTTCTGGAGAATACCTTTGGCCTCCCTGTATGCCTGATAAAGCTCCGCCTCTCGGGCTGCCGCGTCGTCTGGGCGGCGATGCCTCCGGCGAAACCTGGTGTACCGGCGGCGGGCGGAGATGCATGCTGCGCGCAGCTCTGCAATCTCCGGCGACCACCAGTACACCTGCTTCCTGGCCGGTCTGGGTGTAACCCTAGGCATCGCCGCTTCACAGATTTGCGACATGGCTCTTCTGAACCACTCCGCCTCTGTATCCACATCGGCAGGCCGGTCCGGTGCCGGAATCCAGGCCTGCACGATGGATGCCTCCAGGAGAGCTTCCCGATTAAGATGGTGAAGTGCCCAACGCGGATCCGGGGGATTTGCTACCGGCTGTGGGAGGTCAGGTGAGGGGACGACATCGAACCGGATGTACCGATGGTCCGAGTGCGTCTCCTCACCCTCCTCCACGCGCCAGGCTGTAATACGGCGGGCGAGGTCAGGGGATGCGAACGTTACGTCTACGATCGATTCCCCCCCTCGCCGCCAAAAGGTGACGACATTCCCCCGGTTGAGGACCTCCAGACCACGTGTTCTGGTCCAGTCCTCAAGAAGCCTCCCCTTGTCCCTGGTTTCCCGGGAGCCCCACGCCTCACTCCAGGCGTTGAAGTCTCCCAGGAGCAGGACAGGGCGAGGACGGCACGCAGCGAAGACGACGTGAGCCATAGCTCAAACTGAGACTCGTCAATGTTCGGCGAGATGTAGGCCGACACGACCGCAAACCCTGCAAATTCCGCCGCAACACACCCCCGGCCGCTTGCAATCAATGCAAGGCGCGAGGTGTCCACGGCGGAACCCCCAAAAATGCAACAGGCCGAGCCGTCCTGGTCCACCGGGCTTCCCGGGTGGACATAATACGGCTCGGCGACCACGGCCAAGTTATTGGACCACTGCGCGATGCTCTGGTACAGAAGATCCTGAGCAGCGCGGCAGTGGTTCAAGCTCACCTGCAGGATGCGGACATGGGCGCATATTAATGTACGTCCATGTCAGCATCCCGCTGCGAACCTGGCCGCGCAGAAGCGGCTCCCCTGCTGCCTACAGCGGACGGACGAGGTTTAGGCCTCGAGGCGGCGCAGGTACGGCTGCCGACTCGATGGTCCGCCGTTTTGCCCTCCGCCTCGCATATATAACAGCGAGGCGGGGCCTCACAGCCATTGGCCTTATGACCGGGCCGGCTGCAGCAGAAGCACCGTTCGCCCACGGTGTCTTCCGCTGTGCACTGCACTCCGACGTGCCCCACCACCATGCACCGGAAACACCTGGTTTCCCGGGCACGAAGGAGATGCACCTGCGCCTTTAGGAAGCCCCCTACAAGGAGGCTTCGTTCGTCCGCCAATGTAAGTGCCGCCGCGACGGGGCACTGGACGACTGTCATCCCATGACCGGTGGAGCCGAAGGAGATATCTCCAGCTTTCACCTGGTCATGGGGGCAGCCGCCCGCCTCCACGACGGCGGAGATTACTTCCTCCGTCGTGGCCGCGTCATCCTGACCCGTGATGCGCAATGCGGCGCATTTGGTAGGTCTGGTGACGCGGACGGCTTCTGCGTCCAGCGCGACCCTAAGGTGAGGCGCTAGGGCGTCCGCTTTGGGACCGCTGGAGGCGCCGGAGACCTCGAGGAGGCGAGCACCGGTGCGGGTGTTTTTACACCGGAGCCCCCCCTGAATATCGAGGGCCGAGAGGTTCACTGAGGCTTTAACCTGCCTCAGGACATCGGCGTACCCCACACCCTTCTCCACACCTGCCGGCGTCACGGTCAGGACGACGGCGGTGAAGCGAGGAGGGCGGGGCCTCTTCGGCGCCTTCGCCGCGGCGGCTTCGGCCGCTTTCTTTTTGGCCCTCTTGCGCTGCTTTTTGGCACCCACTACTTCCCATCCCTCCCGTCTGGAGGGATGTAAAGAGGCAGCAGGAGCAGCAGCAGGAGTGGCCCTGAAGGCAGTGGGGGTGGCACTCCTCTTGCCCTTCCCCTTGCCCTTCCGCGAAATGGCCGCAGCCTCGGCTGGCGTCCGCCTCGCTGGGACAGCGGACGGGGGCAGGGTGGGGTGGCGGCTAGGAGGCCGGCCTCTCGGACGGGGCGCAACGCCGGCGCCAGCAACAGCCGCGTAGGACAACGCGGGCTGCGTCAGCGCAGGGCGGTACGCCCGGTCCTCAAGGACGCCAAGGCGCCTCTCGATCGCCGCCATGAGCTCGGTAAGAGTACGCGGCACAGGCTGTGGCGGCGATACGGGCGCCGCATTGGGCGCGGTTCTGGGTGCCGTCCTTGATGGCCCAGCCTTCGGGGAAGGCGGCGTGGGTTGGTCCGTCTGGGTCCCAGTAGGCCCCTTGACCAGCTTGGTCAGGTTCGCGACCTCCTGTCGCAGGGCCTCCATCTGTAGCCGGGACGCGGCAAGTTCCGCCTCCAGGCTGGTCACCTGGCCCCGGAGCTTCTGCTCCTCTGCGGGGACGCTCCGCGCTAGGAGCTCATCCAGGGAAGACTGGGCGTGAGTCACTGCCGTCTTCACCACCTGCCTCTTACCCTGCAGATTTTTGGTGCCACCCTTCATGGCTTCTGCAATTCGGGTAAGAGCCAGCATGAGCTCCCGTGCGGCTGGCACCTCCTTGTCCCTGCCACTGGGCAGGAACGGCACTGTAGGGGCGGGGGCTTTAAATACCGGCGACTTTCGGTATTTACCGGACGTCGTAATCGCCAGGTATTTCGTCGGAACCCCCTCCTCGGTCTCGCTGGATGCGGTCCCCCCAGAGAAACTGGTGCTCCGGTCACGCGACGACCCCGCCTTCGGGACCACCTTCTCCCGAGTCCTTTTGACTGGGGTCTTCCACAAGGAAGAACCCTCCGTCTCCATGCTGCTGGGAACGACGTCTGTCCCAGCAGTGGTCGACGCGACCTCCGCGTCGGTTTGGGGACTGGTGCCGGGCCTGAGCCCCGCATCAGTCACAGCCGGGTGTTCGTGGAGGGATTCCTCACCTCCAGTTCCCCGTTGGGTAATCTTATTATTGTAGTTTGCAAAGCCATTTTTATATAGTTTAACGTCCTTCGACGGGCGACACCCTAGGCGTGACAGCTCCCCTGCACGATTCATCCCCTCACCGGGTGTCAGAGCTTAGGATTGGGTTAATTTTTTATAGAGGTGTTCATCCTCGCGGCCCCGAGGGGCCACCGGTCCTGTCAATTCAGGATTACGGCTGGGCCGGGCGGGGAACGGGGGCGGGCGGAACGGTCTTTAAAAGACCGTTCCGCCCGCCCCGTTGGTGATTTTTTAACGAGGTTTTCTTCCTCACGGTTCCGAAGAACCGGCTTCCCGCCTGCTGTCAGGCGGGGTTCGGCCGAACGGTGGTCTCTGCGAGACCGTGTCCGACACCGCTGATGAGCTCAGTGATGTCGGACCCGTCGCCCTGGTGGTTTCTCCGCACAGCAGCACTCTGTCGGCGGCGAGACTTGGGCCGCGCTAGGCCCCCGTCGTGGTGGGTCTGCGTTCCTCATGCGAGGCGGCAAGACCCCCACCTTGGCCAGAATTAGCCGTAGTAGCTACAACTCTGCGGTACGTTGCCGCAGAGTTGCAACCACTGCCGTTGCCCGGGGTGCACCACGTGGAGGATCTGACCAAAGCACCCCTAGTAATCGCCCTATGGTCGAGAAGTAGACCTCGCAAACATTAGCTTAAAACATGTTTTGTGATACTAGAATGCTCACGATGATTTTTTTTTATTAAATCACTTATGCCAAGTTTGGTGAAGATTGGATAAAAACTGTGGCTGGACTAGCCCGAAACACACAGACCGACAGACAAACGGACGAAAACAAAATTGTCCAATCTCGAAATGTAGACGCTTCGCTCGCTCGGTTAATTATAACCGAATCTATAGGGTTACAAAACTACGACGAAACGCTTCGAGATAAGGTAGGTAGTGTCCCGTGCTGCGTTGTCTCGATTGGCGGGATCACTACCTTGGTCCCAGATATTATTTCTATATTTAAATGAATGGTTGGTTTAATAAAATGTGTTACTTTTTCACGAAAAGTTACCTCAAGGTAGCTTTGGTCCCCTGGATTTAATTCCCAATTATTTTATTACCTAAGTACATTTCAACCAATTTTCTAACCCCCGATCAATCTCTCTGTCCTACATGTACCTAATTTCACCGATCTATCAAATAAACAGTCCTTGGGACATGAAATATGCGATTTTCTTAGATCTTCATAGGTGATCGATATGCTATCCTAAAAAGATACAAAACTTGTCCAAAATTTGATATGAAACATTGTTCCATACTCCATCACCAACAGGGTCCCTAAAATGTTTTGCTCACAATTAAATTGAACAGAAATAAAAATAAATATGTTAATTTGTTTTTGCTGTTTACAGCAATGATTGTTAATGTTGTCTCTCTAAGATGCTGTAATATTCATTTTTGGATCTATATTGTAAAATAAAATGTAGATACTTAGGTACCTGTTAATAAAACCTCGAAGTATTGAAAACCTCTGCATCATTATTTTCAGGTATTATAACTACAAAGTAAAATCTTTGAGATATTACTGGAGGATGTAGATATTTAAACAAGAAGTAGAAATAGTCCATTCAAATATTACATTTTTTGGGGCTAAGTGTGCAAAGGTCAGAGGACGCTATTTTATTTTTTAGATGTCAAGGGCCCTCCCCTTTTCATCTACTTTTGTTAATAACTTTGTTATGTTTAATTCTACAACAAAAAGTTACAGCAGAAATTTGTAGAGAATTTAATCTGCGACAAAAATGTTGTCGCAATTTTTTTGTGCGATGAATAGTTTGCCCGATAGAGTGCGATAAAGATTTGCAACCCTTTTTCAAAGTTATCGTTAGGCAGTGTTGTCGTTAATTTCGGAGCGCTGTCAAACCCTTATAAATAAATAAATATTGAAATGTTAATATTGGAAATTTATTCCTCGAATACTCTTTCCTGTAAAATGATCAAAAAAAAATATAACCCCTCAAAGAAAATTCTTTCTCAAATTTTCATCTGTTTTTGTTAATAACTTTGTTGTTTAATTCTACGACAAAAAGTTCTTTGTCCTACAACTTTTTGTCGTAGAATTAAACAGTTGTAGAGAATTTAATTTGCGACAAAAATGTGGTCACAGTTTTTTGTGCGATGAATAGTTTGCCCGATGGAGCGCGATAACGATTTGCAACTCTTTCAAGATGGCGGAAAACCCATAAGGGTGGGTCCCCACAAACTTGGATTTAGCTTTACACTACCCCTTGATGTCTAAAATATAAAATAGCGTCCTCTGACTTTTGCACACCCAAATGTAACATTTCAATGGACTAAAAGCGTCATTTTACGGCTTATGTTTACCTACGTCCATCAATTATGACTCTACGCACATATAGGACAGAAAATTCAATAAAATTTTGTCATTGATACTAGTTTTTCTTGTGGGAACTTGTTTCATTATATTTACTAGGCTGTTAAAAATTAGAGAAATTATTTTTTCTTTCATTTTCATAGAAAACAAGCGGAAGCTTGTCCGCCTACGTATAATTATTTTATGGTTACAAAGTATTTAATTTATTGCTAGGAGTAATCAATATTGTTTAACCTCTAGTTCCTCTATGTTCCAAATTTCATTGAAATCGGTTCAGTAGTTCAGATATTAAAAAGTGACAGTCAGACTGAAGACAGAGTAAATTGTCTGTGTGTGCAACATCAAAAGTACGAGGTAGTAAAAACTCAATCGAACGCAAACACCATAACTCATTGATGCGAACTTTAAAAGTCACTCCAACATCACAAAGAAATCATGGGGCTAAAAATTTCGAAAGCCCTCAAAAGGATGCAGCCCAACTCAACCGAGGGCACATCTTACAAATAAGGAGGGAGACGCCGTATTGTGCCGAACCTTCAAAACCAGACGTCCTAATCGACCCTTTTGAAATTTCCAACTAACGGAAAACTCGTATTTCCATAACAATAAAAATGTGATCCGAACATCTAGAAATGCCTGTGCGATATTCACGGATCATAAAATCGCACTCGCTCTTTGAATACAATACGGCTGATTTAATTTGACCCCTACAATCTTACTATCCGTGCTTTAATGTCGCCTATTAGTTGAAGGAAGAAGTTCCATTATATAATGGTTTTATATCCGAAACGACTCGTTGTCGCTTATGTTTGGGCGACGCTATTTTATGATTGTGACGGTAGCTGCATTTAATTTAGTGAGTGAAGTCATGCGATAAAGTTGCTCACCTTAGTCGTTCAATATATTTTTCCACTCAATTTATAATTTTTTGGCACTATTTTGAGTGGTAGTAGCTGTTTTGAAGTGGAAGTTTGGTAGACAAAATAAAACATTAAAAACATTTATTTAAAACTGAAATGCCTTGACGTCTTACTAAAAGTGAACGAATGGATCGATCAATTTGGCTTATTTTAGTTTTGATATATTCTTATGAAAGCTTTATGTATAGGTTTTTTATATTTAAAAAAATATGAAAAAATTTAGTAAATAATATTAAAAAACCGGCCAAGTGCGTGTCGGGCCCCCCATAATATAGGTTTCCGTAGTTACTCATTATAGACTCTATAACTCCTAAACTAATTCATCTGGTCCGTTATAGTTTTCCTTCAAAGTTGATTATATGGACTACCATCGTGAATTTTTTTCAGATTCTCGAGCTAGCCGTTTAGATTTTAGAGGGACACTATTCTTTAACAAAAAAATGCGCTCTAAAGTTGAATATCTCACAAACGGACGTCTTAATCAAAAAATTGTCTTAGCAACCACCCAATGTTTCCAAAATACCTATCTAATGATATCCCACACGATGGGGTTGAAGCGAGAAAAAACAACCGTGCAAACTTAAATTTTTCTAGCACTAACCATATGGGAGGAAAGCTGAGGATGGATGGATGACGAAACTATAAGGGTTCCGAGATTTTTACTAGGGAACCCTAAAAAGTAACAAATTAATTTTATTACACAATTAGATTTAGATTAGATTAGAGAATTATAAGAAAATTAAATGAATTTGGAAATGGAAACAGACACTTCAATGCAGAAATAATCTTCAAATGATGATGACAAATATGACTCATCATGATAGATGAATTACTTTTTACAAATAAACCGCAGTAAACGCCATTCTAAGAATTTTACAACATTCTATGAAATTACGACAATGACCACGTAGAATAATGTAATCTAGCACACAAGTAGGTCAGTCTGGCAGGAGAGCCCTTGTCAAATTAACGCTTCCCTTTGTCTTGACGTGACAAACGACACAGGCATAATAAAAACTTATTCATGAATACTGTGAGTTCAGAGTGAAAATAAAGCCGTATTTACCGACATTTATGAGGCTATGGGGAGTAAAAGAAAATTATAGAAGGAAATTTAAAAAAAATATTTGCCATTTTTTCACAAAACTCGTTATATAAAGTGGAGTCGAGATCACCACACGGAGATAATATAGATGCGGGATGATAACACTCGGTCAAACCCCTTGACAGAGGCACATTGGGCCGAAGTCTGCTGGTGCAAAGCAATTCCCTAGGGCCGAGGAGCCCGCCAATGGACGACGGGCAGCGCAAAATTAAAAAAATATATCACTTGCCTTACGTCGGCAGGCTGGATTTAAGAATTCAGCCACTTGCCATTCATGACTGACGAAATGTGGACGTAATAAGCGCCTCTGTCTATCCCTTTTGAACTAAAGGCATGTGTCTAAAATAATATTCCACTATTTTTGTGTTTATTTGTTTAAGAAATAAATTTTGTAGACAAAAATCTTGTCCTGTCAAACCCTCCAGATAAACTGATTTGAGAATGGCTTTACATCAGTAGTGTGGCGAAGGACTACATCCTTGAATCCATTGAAATACAAGCCAATAACTTTGACCACGATGATATGGTCATAAGCAATGAACAGGGTGTGTTGTTGTAGAAACGAGAGTCGAATACGTCAGCCACAAGGATACGGATGCCCATGTAGGCATGTAATCGAGTATTAAATAAGCAACAAAACGAATAAAAGCAGAAGCAACTAATATCAAACATGATACATAAAATCTATACTTACGAGTATAGCATGTTACCAATTTCGCCAAAAAGCAATTTGTGTTAAACCTCTTAACAAAATAAATAATAATAATCCCCGCTTCCTCATAACTTTGTTAGATCACTATATCAAACTTAAGAGCATTAAAGGTAAAAAAACTACCACACTAGTTTGAAAATTGGCGACTTGCCAAAAGTTTGGCCGACGATTCCTTAGGCAACCATGTAACCAATAAGGAAAATTCGATTTCTCCGTAATAAATTTCTGCGGCAGAAAAGTTACTATGTGAATAACGCTTACAAAGTTCCGCCTATGACAGAGTTTCGTAAAGATTTCCAATCCACACTCACTCATGTTATATTACTTATACACATTACTATTGTGTGTGACTGTATTATACACACACGCGCACAGTCAAATCTTACTCCCAAGGGGGTAAGTTTGCGGCGTTTCTTCTGCACTCACACATAGGAAGGATTTTGGTTTAATTGGTTAAAATTGAATGTGAAAGATGTGTTATTTATCTTTTATTATTATAGCTGGTTTATACCTATTGTTATTTTTTTAACTTTACCTCGTCTATTTCGAGTTTAGTAAACTAAGTAGGTATAATAATATAAATTTAATTCTTAATTTTTATAATAGAGACTCATACTTATATTAAGAATAAGCACTTGCTTTACCTACATTGATATTTGATATTTTATTTTAGATTTAGTCCAACTCATTTTTCGGGGTTGGTACTCGCTAGTAAAGAAGGTTACTAAGGGTACTTTTCCTTCTTGTTTAGCCAATTTTATCCACATCCATTTAGTGGATGTTTAAATTAAAGCGTGACGGAACTTACAAATAAATATTCTAAGCATAATATGAGTAGAATTCACGTAAGCATATTTAGATGATCGTGAGGGCCGTCTAACAAAAAATGTAGCGTGCTTTGGATGTGTAAGTATATTTTGTTTGAAATAGCAGTTTTATTATTTTCACGGTAGTTTTCACTCAAAAGAATGCGTTTACTACAAAATAAACAAAGTTATTGACATTATGACGGCTACTGACTGAGCACTAAACTTTAATAGTAGCACTATTTTAACATCACAAAATTTCATATATAAGTTTCCATTGCAGGTTTTCTTTATAGAATTAAAAACTTAAAGTTACAGAATGAGTAATGTAAATGAGAGCTTGGGAAATTGTATAGTTATAATTACGTTTTCTTTGTATTTGGTACGGGTGGTCGCGTGCAGCTCTTGCGTGATTTGTGCTCTACGGAATGGCGCGTGACGTTGCTTAGGGTACGTTACCTCCACGTAGGGGGAGGTCAGATGGAACCCGGCATACCAACGGGTACACTAACATGTCCGGCCTCGTTTTACTATGATACTTCACTTTTTTATTTAGTGCAGAACTGCAGACAATGTTATTAGATACAGTTCAATAATAACTATTTAATTTGTACGTATTATAATTATTTGTATTTTAAGGCGTGTAGGTTGATGATTAATGTGTGAAAGTTTATACAATACAAAATTAAGTTTTTAGGCCCGAAGGGGCAAAGAGTGGATTACGCTCTCATTTTAACAGTCGTTTGATGGACTCACGTAATAGGGGGCGAGTTCATTGCCGTTTCTGTGCACTTTGAATTTATTTGCCAGAACCTCATCTGACTATAAGCATCTGACTATAAGCACGCAGGTCATTTGTGACAATAAACGATCCACAAAATAACATATTTTTAAACACACAAGACAGAGTTCCCGCTCCTAAACTGCAAAATATGCTAGAAAGTTTCACCATTATCAGTTCAATCATAGGTTCATCTGCAAAGTTTCTAGGTAAATTAAAGTAATAATATTTTATATTTGATAGTTTATGGTCTTATGATGAGTTCTTAAAAAATAGGGTTTTATAGTTTATAAACCGTATCCAGCACATCTCTATAAAACCATGTTTTAGTGGTTAGTGCTAATCTACATAAAAAGCTCCTTTTATTGTCTCTTCTATGTTAAAGTATACGTTTTTGCAACGACAGTAGTTTCGCTATCAAATTTCAAGTAGCTTGCGTGACCCGCATAGATTAATGTTGATATAGTAGACGGAATATAAATAGCTGTTATTAATTGTACCGTGTTATCTTAATGGTACGATTATCCATAGATTTTATATGTTGTTTAATCATAGCTTTTTCTAACTATTGTTTGATAGAGATAATATTATTTTTTAAGGCTCCATGAAGTCACGATACTACTTTAGACCACATAATAGGGAATAATACTTACATACAGAACTTGCACTCCGACGTTAATTAAAGCATATTCTTTTATTTAAGTACATATAACATCATTCAAACGTTAGGGTGGTCCAGTAAAGTAAAATATATACCAGCATAATTTGACCAATAATTATGACGTTAAGGCCGATACCTCACCGAGACGCCATGGCGACGTGGCCAGCGACGTCGTAACATAGGTAGTGCGGCTGTGGGAATTTAAAGAATTATTAATGTTAATTACGTAAGTACTTAACACAAATTAATAGCTTAGGTAGTTTAAAATGTAAATGTTTAGTATAAAATGCTGATATCCGTGCATTAGGCCGATACCTCACCGAGACGCCATGGCGACGTGGCCAGCGACGTCGCCAACTAGTTCTCATTGAGATATATGACGGCTAACTCACTTGGCGACCGACTGGCAACGTCGCCAGTCGGTCGCCAAGTGAGTTAGCCGTCAGTTAGCCGTCAGTTGGCCACGTCGCCATGGCGTCTCGGTGAGGTATCGGCCTAATGCCTCAATATCAAATCTATGGTCAATGCCGTGTCACAAACAAGAGACAACCCTTACTTATTTACAACTTCAAGTTGTCGCTGACATCACTTTTTGCGGTTGTTGGGCGAGTGACATATGCCTGGTTAGACTATAAAAAGGATGAAGATACACTTAACTTTATATATTATATATATTAAAGGATAAATCTATTGTTCCTCCTCCATTGATCTTTCTGGAAAATAGCTCGTTTGCAATCCCGTGTACATACTTGATATTACCCGGGTTATTCTTAGGCACCTACAACGTAAATTCAATTCTACTAGAAACAATAACTACATTGATTAAAAAAGCTCAGCCACCAATAGTACGGTGTAGTTTGTACTATATTAATTATAGTACGGTTACGCATTCCGCCCCCTGTCACACCAAAGGCGGTCAGTAATTTAAAACAATAAGCACGCTTTCATTCTAAACTATGCTTTATGTCGCATAAACACGCAAACTTTAATATGTATCGGACTTGAACAGGCTTGTGAACGCTTACTAGGTATTTGTTTACATTTGTGACATACAAAAGAACGTAGGTATTTCTACTTGACAAAATCACAAACAGACAGATACATCGCCTACATCCCCGAAAGGCACGAGTACATTATACACCCATAAAAAACTCACAAACTTACAAAATTTCGTCTTTATTTCACTTACATTACGCTAGTCGTTTCATTTGTGTGGGACAAAAAGTATAAGGAGGTGAGTCTAGGGGATCATCCGACTGGCCGCAGGAGCACTACGTGAAGGTGAAGATAAGATGTTGGCAAAATCGCCGTTGGCTATATTGTCTAAGCGGTCATAAAGTTCGACGGGAGGTGTAACATCAGCAAAGTCTACGAGCACATCGCTGAAAAATACATATTACAATGTGATCTTTACCTAAAACACTCATAGTAATACCCACCCAGATAACACTTAACATTTATGTATGCAGCAATAAACTTCAGCAACAAAATAGTACACGAGTATGACATTTACGCGATCTCATAAACGTGTTACAGCTATCATCAACTCTAAACTTTGAAGGGTTTTAAAGATTAAAGCAGTTAAATTTTTATGAAGACCCCTGTCAGTGAGGCGGCAATACTAACGATAAGGAACCCTGAGTCAGGACTTTCCTTTTACTTTCTTAAGATACAAGGCCTATCTGAATGAACTTCCAAAAGTGGAATTTGTTAAGGGAAAGTATTATTTACGAGTATTATTCACGATAAGGTTAAAGGGGCTACGTGTAGTCCTTCGGTAAGATTAAATAATATTACAAGATTTTGGTTTTATTTTTGTTTAATTTTACAATGGGGCTTCATGCTAGTATTAAAAAGTTATAAGTATGCATTAATTGTTGTGTAGTTTGAAGAAACTGTTTAAAAAAAAGAGATATTGATATGGAAGAGTATTGCATAAAATTAATAAATATGGTACATTTTTCCGAAATCACTTTTTCGACTCAGCGAGGAGTCTATCATAATCCCCGAGGACACCCTCGGGGATTATGATAGACTCAAGATCTCAAAATAGATTTTTTCACGATTGGAATAGGTACCTACCTACCTACGTTCACTATGAATATAAATGAAATTAAAAATAATTAAGTGAGTAAAAATAATTATATTAATGAAACAATGCACGATTCCCCCAGACACAAAACGCAATTTTGGAAAAAAGCCGAACTGAGTTTCTTGAGGGCTCTTCTCAGTCTCGTTGCATTTTGGAACCCTCGGTAGAGTCACACCAACTTTTGACGAATCTAAATAATTTTCTAAAAATTTCAAAGATAATAAACGTTATTTTATTTTATTTTTATTTTTTATCATTATCATCATTTATCATATCTTTATAAATAGGTAATTTAATGAACGTTCAAATGGGACTTGCGTCATTGCGCCCACGCAACTGTAGCACTATAGGTAAGGGCATAGATTCTATGAGGTAAGGGTGTGGGTCACGCAAGCTAACCACAAACGCACTGTTTAACAGTAGCAAGAGAATATTGATCGTTTCAAAAGCATTTAAACACAACGACGTGGGAGTGCTAGTTCACAGGGCCAAATTAAAAAAAAAAAAATATTCGCGATGTCTACTATTACAGTTCTACAATAGGGCGACGACTAAATGTATCTTTTCTTAGCTATTAATATGACCCACAACCAATGCAACTGTTACCATATTTTTATACACAGTCCAAGAAAATAACTTATATAGTTGATGGTTTCGATTGTCGGCACTTGGTGAAACTTATAGTAATACATGCTAACAAAAAACACTATAACATTATCAAAGGTTGTTGTCCAGTTTACATATTTATTAAACAAGTATTTTACTACACTGTCTTTTTTTTTTTTTTTTTGAATTCCGCGGCCTTAGGCCGCGGCCACTCTAACATCCGTTGCCGGGCGTCTCTGGTTACAAGCAGGTATTTCCAGTGGCGCCCGGCGGACTTTGACCACCACTGTGGTCTCTGCGGTGGTTTGGTCGGGATGAGGATCCCGCGTCGTTGGGGTTGGGTTTTATCCCGCGTCAGTGAGTGAATCTGGTTGCGTGCTATGGGGCAAAGGCCCCGCAGCACGCAACCCTTCTAGCCTGCTTCTTTAAGGACGGCGGGTGGTGATTCCGCCGTCCTCAGGCCCCGATCATGGAGGTCGATGGTCTTGGACGTAGATGAGTCTGCGGCGCCCTCACTGCTGACTACGGAACTCGGCGGGGAGGGTACGCTCCCTTCCTCGCGCTGGAGACCATGGCTTGGAGCATGGTTTCCAGTGAGAGGATATCCACGCCCAGACCCACTACGAGGTCCCGGCGCTGACTCGCCCACGCTGAGCACTCCACTAAAGTGTGGAGTGTGAAACCTCGTAGTGTTGACACCGGGGTGTGACCTCACGATGGATGCGAAACAGATAAGTACCGAAGCATCCATGCCCAGTAACGATCTGCGTCGTATGATACGTGAGGTCACCATGCTGCCCCTGCAGCCAATCGACCATGATCGGTCTCACCGCCGCGATGATGGTGGTACCCCACCTGGGTTGCTCAAGTCACACCCTCCATGACTCCATGAGATCCTGGTGGAGTTGGAACCGCTGGTCCTCGATTTCTCGAAACGTAGGCCTGTGGTCCCGCTCCAGCGCCTCCTTGCGCCATTGGAACAATGACGCAAGGGCTCTCGCTTCCAGGTCCCATGGAGGGGTCCCGGCTAGGAGATATGCAGCCTCTCCGGAGATCGTGCGATACCCTCTTATTGTTTTGACGGCCAAGGTCCTCAACGGTCTATTAAGGAGCGTTGAGTTGTTGGCCGTCAACCGCACCACCCATACGGGAGCCTCGTATAGGGCCATACTCCGCACGATCCCCAGGTACAGTCTTCTGCAGGAGGCGTTGGGTCCCTTTAGGTTGGGCATGAGTCGCGAAAGCGAAGTTTGGTCCGAAGTTCTATCGGCTATCAAGTATGATCCCTAGGTACATCATCGAGGGCTTGATGCCGATGCTAACGCCTCCCACATTTATGCTGGAACCTTCAGGTGGACCGTTCCGAGGTCTGTAAAAGCACAGAACCTCGAACTTGTGCAAGGCCACCTCCAGTCCCAGCCGCCGTATCCGACCCACGACTTGAGCAACGCCCGTCGTGACCTTGAGTGCTGTCTCCTGGTACGTTGCACCCCGCGCCGTGACGAGGGTATCGTCGGCGTAGCACGTTACGCCGACGCCCTCAGGCAACGCACCCCGCAGCACCCAGTCGTAGCCGATGTTCCACAGAAACGGCTCCAGGACCGACCCCTGTGGAACACCGCACGACACATCTCGCCGAGCTGGCCCGAGCCAGCTGGGGAAAGCTATGGCTCTCTCCGAGAGATAGGCCCCGACAATACGACGGAGGTAGAGAGGCGTTCCGTGATACACGAGCGCCTCCCTTAGGCAGCTCCATGGCAAGGTGTTGAAAGCGTTGGCGATGTCAAGAGACATCGCCACCACCACTGAGACTGCTTCCTCCGTCAGGCTCTTCACGCGCATGATCGCTACTACACTGTCTAACATATCTTCGAGCCATTGTTGACTTCAACAATGGCTTGAAGATATGTTGAGGGAGGACAACCTTTGATAATGCTATAAAACGAAACCGGTCAGGTTAAATCCTGTAAATTAAATAAAAATGAAACGGTGTACAAGTGTTTTTTGTTAGCAAGAAAATAACTTCTTTTGACGAATCGCTTGATAATACAATAGAAGGTAAGTAGATCTATTTGATACCTCCTTCATACGAGTAATAGTACAGAAGAAATAATTCAAATACATTACGTAGGTAGGTAGGTACTGTAAAATTTCTACTAGCTAGCCCATCTACAAAGCGTGAAACACGTTTCAGTTTGCCTGAAATACAAAGGGTGAAAGAATTATTTTCCTATTTTTGTGAGATCTAGTTAGCGAGAACCCGATTATGCGGGTTCACGACTGTTAAGTATCCTTTGTAAGTTTTGCAGTTTATACGAGTTACGTTACTCGATTAGGTACTCAGTGTTATAAAAGACTTAAGTTAGGTCTTTGAGTAAAACTAAAGAGATTAGGTAAAATGAAAATTTTCATAAAGCTCGTAAACATAAAGTTGGGAAGGTACGGTTCCTTCTGTTGTCGGATTTTTTACTGTGATCTGACCTCCACAATCCATGGGCGATATCGAATTCCTGTAGTTTTTTCGGATTTTTTTATTTAGGGCTCCAACTACTCCTAACCACTCTCATTTATGTTCGTATGACAACCAGGACCGATGATTTAACGTGCCTCCCGAGGCACGGAAGGGTCTGTGTCTTAACCAATGGTCACCCATCCTAAGACCGGCCTGACTAGATGTTGCTTAACCTTTGCAATGTGTTAACATTGTTAATTACCACTAGACCACGAGCCCCTCTACTCACGATCACATAAATTTTATTCTAAACACTCGTAATAGTTTAATAAGTTAGTCATTATAGTACTGTGGAAATACCTATAGGTTCGGATTCATCAAGATGATTAAGATTTTTTATTGTTTACTAGCGGACCCCCGCGGCTTCGCCCGCGTTATGGTTCCCAATTTCCGCGATAAAAAAGTAGCCTATATTACACCTTATTACATCAGCTGTCTGCCAGTGAAAGTCCCGTTAAAATCGGTTCAGCCGTTCTAGAGATTAGCGGGAACAAACAGACAGACAGAAACACAGACGGACAGACAGATAGACGAAAAAATTTACACCCTACCCCCACACCCTATGGAAGAAAAGTAGACCTCGCGAATATTAAAATATTTTTTTGGGATCCCCCCCCACAATTTTATGAAAACAACAACATCAAATAATCAGTTTCAACCAAACATGGCCTGTGTATTTTCAATAATAAACAAATACACTTTCATATTATATTATTTACGGTACACTGGGTGATTCGTGTAAACACAGTGAAGAGAAACTAGGCCACAGTTTCAATCACTGGTAGCTTTCAAATTTGTATTGGGAAGTTCATTTTATCTATTTGAGCATGCACCGTAGCTCTATCAATTTACTCTGATGACGATAGCTATAGGCTATGTGAATGAAGTAATGTTCAAAATTGCAATCGATAGGCTGTACTTTATACGTTCGGTCTATTCTAGTCACAGCAATCAGCTGTTAATAATTCATAAACGATACATACAGGCCCTACGGTAAAAATGTTAATCGAATGTACCTAAAGTTAAGCCAACGAAAGGAGATAAATTTGGTCAACAAACGGACTGTTATTGAGTTACCTTGCGATAGCAAGTAATTATAATCTCTGTCCTTATTCAATCGTAAATGACGTAAGTTGGTCGACGAGAGATGTTGTTGTGTCTTTCATGGTACAGGGAAACATTTATTGCAGTAGTTGTCAACCATTAGTCAACATTGATAGAATAGATTCAGAGTATTCCAACGAATCATCTATGTCTAATGCGACGACAGCGATTATAATAGGGAATTAAACAAATAAAAGTATTTTAAACCCTCGAAGCTTTGCTTACATTTTTTCTCTCGTCTCGGTGGCCTTCCTTTAGTCATACAATCGAATTAAACTGCTTGAGTTAGGAGTTGTCAGTAACACAAACGTTTTAAATGCAAATGTGTTTGTACCTACTTGGGCATCAAATTCAAATATCCCGTCTTCGTTGCATATCCCGTCATCCGATTACTCAAGAGATGCTTGTTTTAACGGACTCGGGCAGCATACGGTGCCCAAATTCCCTTATATTATACACTATATAGCTATATAACCCATTAAGGCACACGCAAAAATATACATTACATAGTCATCATAACATAAAACATAGTATAAACCAAAGTCGTTATCTTTAAAACTGCGAAACGAAATTTGCTGCGGGTTCACGAATGGATTGAGTGGTTTTCGAGGAAGGTTTTTGTGTATATAATTTGTCAAGCGGGTGAAGTCACGGGCGTCCACTAGTCATCCATATATTGAAGACAATTTATTTGAAAGGCAAATTTTTTAAAGAAAGAAAACAGTAATAACGAGCCTATAAGTGTCTAACACAAATTAATTTATTAAAAAGTTTTACGAACAAAAAATTTAAGGGACTAATACCAATATGGTATAGGTATATCAAGTTGCGTTTACTCCGGTCCACAGCAGTGTTGCCTATCTAATATTAATATGCAAGACCACGCTTCTCATCAACGCAAATTGGCCTTATCGATAGGTTTAATAATCCTACCGGGAGCCGTCAAAGAGCCCGCGACAGTTACCGCTGATAAATGCTGCCTTTAATCAATGGGTAGATTGTGCGTATCTTTGAAAATGATTGAAGAATATTGTTTTTTATTATCATTAGGATATAAATTGCACTTATTTTATATGATGCTACTGGTTTCGTAGTTTTTAATCAGTTGTTTTATTATGAATCTTGTCTGGAAAATTTATAAACTCAGGACAAAAGCGAGCGAAGCGTCTCAGTTTTAACTCGAGGACTGGCCGATTTGGCGTTGTTGGTATGTGTGTCAGTTCCGGTCTACAGGCCGCATTTTTCAGCCGATTTTCATGAAATTTGGCACAAGAAAGTGTTCTTTATTGTAAGGTGCAACTTTTGTCGAAGGAATTTTTCGATTGGGGGGAAAATGCATTTTTCATCCGATTTTCATGAAATTTGGCACAAGTGTTCTTTGTTGCAAGGCGCAACTTTAGTGGAAGGGATTTTTTAATTGGGGGGGAAATGGGGGAGAAATAGGGGGAAAATGCAAAAATAACGCGAGGTCTACTGTTCACACAACCACTAGTAATATTTTAATTTCTGTACGTATTTTTATTGCTTGTTTCATAGTCATTGTTTGGACATCTTTACCATGAATCTCATTATATTACGTGTGTTTCACTTGGCTGCTAGCGATAAGGTCGCCCTTTGTACATAAGTTGTAAGGCATGTATTACATACCAATCTTTACCAAGTAGTGGTTCTGTATAGTAAAGAGTATTTATCTTATTCCATGCTAATAATAATATCTTAAGCGTCGTTCGTAATTAAGACGACATACTATACTGTTAAGCATGGCGTTCTCATTAGGCTATATTATCACAAGCGTTTACAGTATATCGAACTGAGAACTGAGGGAGGCGGGAGCGGGTTACGTGCGATATAGCGCAACCAGCATGGCGCATCGCTCAAATATTAGCGTATAGCAAGCTGTGCGCTATAATAGTACAGCGTGGTGTGAACGTTTTGATATTAAATGTATGGTGTGTGATATTGTTGTGCTATACATACCTATGCTATGATGCGATATATTATAGCGTAGTTTGAACGACGTTTTATGCAAACAGCAGCTTGGAATTGGCAGCTAAGTAAGTCTAAAGTTCTGTAGTAATCCAGCCAACATAGATCTTATAATTTGAATAGTTGGAACTTAGACACTGTAGGTACCATTAAAGTTTGAGGACTTGTAGGTAGTTGTAGTTACCTACTACAAATTAGTACAAATAGCCGATCTTAGGCGAATGCTACACGCAAGATCCATATTGTGATCCGTCAATATATACTATCAGATTACGATATTTATTGACGTGTAGGGTAGTGTATTGACGGATCACAATATTTATCACTGGATTTCTGGAAATCCTTGTGATCTGATCCCAGAACCTGGATCGTGATATTTATCTTGCGTGTAGTGTCGCGCGTCAATATTTATCGCGTCCAAGACGGCAGCGATGGAGGACGTCGGTGACACCGCGTCTACCGTAGAGAACCCGGGCCGCGAGCAAGAACCCAATGCCAATTTTTCTCTAGGCGAAATCGATTTCCTCATCACTATATCCTGTTTACCTAAAAATAGCGTCACCAGTTCCAAAAGATTATCAAAACAGACATCAGGCATCCGAAAGTAATTTTCGTAGTCGTCCATTTCATTGTTAAGGCGAATTTCGTCCAATAAATTCAGATGTCAAAGAAAGAATCAAAGAAGAATCAATTTCATTTATTCAGTTTAGGCACATAAAGAGCACATATGAATGTCAAAATTTTACAATTTTGTCAACTAAATTAAGTACATAAGTACATAAATAACCATTAGAAAATTATTCTTTCACTGGTTCGGTAAGTTGGTTCTCCTGAGAAGAGGCCAGCAAGAAACTCAGGTAGATTATATATTTTCTTTTTTAATATTGTTTTGTTTACATTGTTCTAATTAGTTTATATTGTATTATACGAGTGGCCAACAACAGAAGATAAGGGTGACCATGCATATTTATCATTAAGATATTCGTCTACATTATAGTAGCCTTTCATCATCAAACATTTTTTAACTACTATTTTAAACTTGTTAAGAGGCATGTCAACCAAATCCTGAGGAATTTTATTATATTTTTTTATACATTTGCCTACAAACGAATTACCAACTTTATGAAGTCTAATTTTTGTCGTTGCCAATTTATTTTTATTTCTTGTATTAAAATTATGGTTATCGGATTTTTTTTTTGAAGAGATCTATGTTCTTCCTTACATATAAGATGTTGTCGTAAGCATATTGAGAAGCTACTGTTCAAATATTAATTTCTTAAAATAGTTCTTTCAGCGAGTCACGGGGTCTGAGTCTATAGATTGATCGTATAGCTCGTTTCTGTAATAAATATTGTCTCAATATCGTATGTGTATACTTTTCTCTCTTTTGTAGCCAATTCTTCATCCATCGTTTTCTTTTTACTCTTTTATTTAAAGACAGGGCTACAATTATTGCCACATAAGCTCTAATTTTCCTCCGACTTGGGTCCATCACGTCTGGCCACATCGCGTATTGATGGTGTAGGGTGTGCTGTGATCCGGCCCAAGATACATAAGTAAATATTATGATAATTATCACAATATTTATTGACGTGTAGCGTTCGCCTTAAAGTAAGTTCATGTCTTGGATATTTTTCTATATTAGGCTCGCCAAATTGACACCGCCCGCCTGATGATAAGTCGTGACGACGTCTAGCCATTGTGGCCCACTGTCACAGTACACATTACTATAGAGAGTGGGCCTAAACTTGACAACCCAGTGATGTGTCTCTTCACGGCCCGCTTAAAGATCCCAGGGTTTATATGTGGGCGGAAACACGGAATTAGATCTATGATATTGGTAGTAGTGCTAAATGACATTAAATATCTAAAATTCGCTGTCCCTTATGTACCTATATGAAATGTAGGCGTATAAATCCACCTCCGTGTAATCCAAGATCAAGGAAGAATAAGTAAATTTGTGAAATTGTTGGTAGTTGCAGTCCGCAACCACACAAGAAAAATAGCTGTTGCGTGTGGTTGCAGACTTCGATTTAGTGATGTCATCGGAATTTCCTTTAAAGCAGCTTTGAATATATCAATTAAACACTTTTTTAAAATAGGTATTGCCGTATAACCGTTTATAGAGTTTTACAGAAAGGCAGTTAGCAAGTGAGATTAGATTGGCCCCCGAGGATGTACTTAAATAATGCCCTCGTTTATCAAGTTATATTCACAGTATAAGAAATTATTTAAAGTGAAGATCAAAATAAGAATGCCCTGCAGCAAAACAGTTGTTATTTTACTTTGTACATTGCACTAAAATCTATAATACACTCTTGTTAATCGCTGTTTTATTCATATAGAATTAATAATATGCAAAAATGATCTGACGCCATCAACAAGCCAATATGCTCGCTCCTTATCTAGCCACATTTAAATACCTTACATAGCCCTCGCATCAATTATTAACCCCCTAACAAATGCATGGTGCTATTTCATACTCATCTAAATGCGTATGCAAAAAGTTAATTACAGACCAAAGGATGGACAGTGAGTGACGAGGCACCCGCCCTTTACGTATCGCGATTTATACGGTTTGCAGTATCCTGCCTTTTACATGCTCTTGCATTCATTACCTACTGTTCATAGGTTACGTTGATTACTGTGTTCTATTATGAGTTACAAATGTGATTTATTACTCTAGTGTTTATAGGTATTACTTTCTTTCAAATAAACATTAGGCGGCATAATACTCGTATATTGCTATCTTTGGAAACTTCTAAAAGCTGCCGCGGTCCGTCTCTAGAAAAACTGTTCATTGAGAGTAAAACAGTGAGTGAGAATATAAAGGGTTCCGATGGTTTTGATATGGACATTGAGACCCCTGAAAGAAATCAATAATACTTTCATGAAAATTATTGTTGGTTAATTAAAGATACATATCGGTATCACCAACACCATACTCTATTCTGTGGTATCACGTAAAGCGGCTACACCGACATGCTAAATTAAAATTTTGCAACAAAATATTTGAGACCCAGCAGAGAGGAGACTACTCCTTATTGGCGTAGGTGAAGCCGCAGGTATCAGTTAAATAAAATATAATTTTAGTTGTTATTATCAACAACAATAAAATAAAGTCGGCCCGCTCCGCATATATGCTTAGATCTTTAAAACAACGCAACGGATTTGGACGTGGTTTTCACCAATGGATAGAATGGTTCTACGTTTTTAGTACCTATATAATTTGTCAAGCGGGCGATGCTATTTCAGTAATAATATTATCATCATCAAGATTTAAAGTGACAGAGTTCCTATGACTTAAGGGTCTGATAATGGTATTATACTGAAATATAGAATGTTATGGAGTAACATTACCTAAATACATCTTCTGTTTATAATATCAATTTTAATTTATTCTCATCTATCGTAATTTTGCTTGAAAGGGCAAGTTTACATTAACTTAACAATATTAATAAATCAATATTTTCCCCAAATGTAATTGTATGTAGATGAATCTGAGCTCTCGGGGCAAATAATATTAACTTATAATCTTCTGATCAATATCGTAATTGGTAAGGCAATTTTCTTTGAACTACCGAATTTCGAATAATTATAGCAAGAGTAATTAATATATGTGGAAGAATTTTACTACTACCTACATTAAATTTTCGGTATGAAATTTTAAGATTTCATATCTACTATACCTATTCTATTCTTACAATATTGGCAAATGGAAACCGATACTGTATCTAATTACTTACTAGCTTTACTTTATTTTCAATAAAAATACAAATTTAGTCTGCCTAGGTCCTGCCAAGATCTTATGGAACCTTTTTTTATTTGGCAGGAAACATTTTGTACCTACCTCTACCGCACTTCCATCTATACGTATGAGGGCGACCGTGTGGCATGTGGAGATCTCACCCACTAAAAACAACCTGCCGAGTTCCATTCTCTGTGTCTGGTAAGTGGGCCAAAGGGGGCTGTGGCATCCCGTCAATGATAGAAGACTTTGAAGTTAAGTATCCGGTGAGCCCTTGCCCTTACGTATAATATGTCTCTGCAAGCCCAAACAGAGAAACAAGCGTATAGAATCATCCTCCCGTTATCATATTGATGTGCATTGAAAACTTTATGTGCAGAAACCTTCGATAAATAGAAAAGTAACTAAAAATGTAACATAATTTAGTCTAAAATAACTTTAGACAAATTACTACTTTTAACTCGTTGAACATACAAACTTTATGTACAGAAACCTTCGATAAATAGAAAAGTAACTAAAAATGTAGCATAATTTAGTCTATTATAACATTAGACAAATTATTTCTTTTAACTCGTTGAACATAGTTAAAATGTGACGAAAGCGTTAGTTTCAGTAGATGGTTCAATGTAGAACAGCTCCTAGTGGGAGTGACGGAACAAAAGATGCAGACAACTTTGTTGATAAACAGTGCAAACTTCTACCATTAGGTACGCCACATAGTTCCCGTGAGAAATTGAATGAAATATTGTTGGCCTTCTCGATCATACTCTATGAATTTAATGAAAGTTTATTTTGATATATTCCCGACAAAGTTACCTAAATTATCTAATAACGGGTTTCAAGTTTAACTAAATAAGTAAGAGGGTGTGTTTGAATTATTTAGTTTAGTATAATATTATGTACATAGTACATAGTTATATACTTAGTTATACTTACCTATTATTTGTGGTACTGTAGGTCCTTAATGTCTAAAATTCTCGTATTTTCTGTGTTATATTTCGTGAATAACTTAGATGTTACAAAACTGTGAATCTATTCCGCAACTGCCTATTGAGAGGTAACTTTAGGCAAAACAATAAAAAAACTGGCCAATTGCATGTCGGGCCACGCATGGAATAGGGTTCCGTAGTCACCCATAATAGCCTCTGTAACTCCTAAACTAACAGAGTTACGTAATACGTTATAGTTTTCCTTCAAAGTTAGCACAGTTCATTAGGTACCATCCTAATTTTTATTTTGACGACGCTTTGTTTTAACCTTTAAAATTAAAATATCTTGCAAACGGATAAATTGAACCACGGAACCCTGAAAAAGTCATCCACTGAGCCTTTTCCGAACTTAGTTTGTTGGGGTCGCCTTTCCAGTTTAAACTGTGATGCGGGTGAACTTCGATACTTTCCGTGGAGCGACTGCCATCCTGATATCGAAGTTCTGAAGTTAGACCGGTCAAATTTTGTTTCAGGGCTCCAAAAATCCTTAACGACTGTTATATATGTGAGAATGACAACAGCGACCGATGGATTAACGTGCTCTTCGAGGCACGGACAAAAAAAACACTAAACAACTATTTATACTGCCGATTGACGGAACTTGATGGATTCTGCTACACTTATTGCACTAATACACATAATTATTATTATTATATATAAGGTAAACGCTCCTATTCCCGTTAACGTCCCAGTAACCGGTAACTAGACACTTTTTCTATTTTTACAGCTTTCTACAAAAAATAAATTGTATTTTGTGGATAGCAACATATTTTTGGTAACATTTTAAATCATAAATGGGGCAACACTGGCTTACAAGTCTTAGGGGGACGGTAGCATTTGAAAGCAAAGTTACGTATTTTAAAAATTTAGAAAAGTGCAAAGTTTAGTTGCTGAACCTCGGAGCTGTCACGCCGTAGGAGAACGTTTACCGTGCCATAACGTTTTGATTTTTGGTAAAGGAACTCTTTTTTATTAAATTTGAATGGGATAACTATCAATGTAACCTGAAATATTCAGCTTATTTAGCTGTAAAGTAAATATTATGGCATTTTACATCTATTGGTACTTACAAACTCCTACGTGACCCAATTGCCGTTAAAAAATACCGGATATTGGTGTTTTGATATACGGCTTCGGTATTTTAAAATGATATTTCAGACAATTTTTGATTCTGATTTTTTATAATTATGTATTACCAATACGCATTCTGACAATTGTAGTAAGAAATACCTATTAGGATTATGAATATAGAATACATGATATGTCTAACTTACGTAGTTTTTAACCATTTGAAATTACCTCATGTGTTCATAAGTTTTGAGGCGGAATAAACATTACATAAAAATTTAAAGAATAAAGTTATATTATAGAATAAAGTTAAATTAAAGATAATTAGACATTAACCAACAACCACAAGCAATTAACATTAAAATCGTCCTGGCCAGTCATCGATCGCAGCACAAATCTTCTCCAGCGAGATATGCTTCGTTGATATGGTGGTTTTTAAAGAATCTGAGTTTGAGTGGGACTTTTGAGAGGCCCTGGCCTCTAATTCAGTCCACAAAGACTAGTCCAGTGAATTGAGATCAATGCCAGACGATGCCATTCTTCCGCTGAGATGAAGCCTGGTAAATTTTCTCGTAACAACGGTTGCGTCAGCGGGTGCTTAGTCGGGCGTCGGCGTAACGTGCTACGCCGACGATACCCTCGTCACGGCGCGGGGTGCAACGTACCAGGAGCCAGCACTCAAGGTCACGACGGGTGTTGCTCGATTCGTGGGTCGGATACGGCAGCTGGGACTGGAGGTGGCCTTGCACAAGTCCGAGGTTCTGTGTTTTCACAGACCTCGGAACGGTCCACCCGAAGGTTCCAGCATAAATGTGGGAGGCGTTAGCATCGGCATCAAGCCCTCGATGAAGTACCTAGGGATCGTACTTGATAGCCGATGGAACTTCGGACCACATTTCCGAAGTTTGGTCCCCAAGGTGACGCAGGCATCGGTCGCGCTTTCGCGACTGATGCCCAACCTAAAGGGACCCAACGCTTCCTGCAGGAGACTGTACCTGAGGATCGTGCGGAGTATGGACCTATACGGGGCTCCCGTATGGGCGGATAGGTTGGCGGTCAAGGGGAACGTGACTCTGTTAAACAGACCACTTCAAACCTTGGCCGTCAGAACCATACGGGGGTACCGCACGATCTCCGGAGAGTCTGCATGTCTCCTAGCCGGGACCCCTCCATGGGACCTGGAAGCGAGAGCCCTTGCGTCATTGTTCCAATGGCGCAAGGAGGCGCTGGAGCGGGACCACAGGCCTGCGTCTCGAGAAATCGGTCCCAACTCCGCCAGGATCTCATGGAGTCATGGAGGGTGCGACTTGAGCAACCCAAGTGGGGTACCACCATCATCGCGGCGGTGAGACCGATCATGGACGATTGGCTGCAGAGGCAGCATGGTGACCTCACGTACCGTGCGACGCAGATCGTTGCCGGGCATGGATGCTTCGGTAGCTATCTGTTTCGCATGCATCGTGAGGTCACACCCCGGTGTCAACACTGCGAGGTTTCCGACGACGACACCGCACTCCACACGTTGGTGGAGTGCTCAGCGTGGGCGAGTCAGCGCCGGGACCTCGTAGTGGGTCTGGGCGTGGATACCCTCTCGCTGGAGACCATGCTTTAAGCCATGGTCTCCAGCCAGAGTAGGTGGAACGCGGCCGTGTCCTTCTGCGAGCAAGTCATGCTCGCGAAGGAGGCGGCCGGGAGGGAGAGGGAGCGTACCCTCCCCGCCGAGTTCCGTAGTCGGCGGCCAGGGCGCCCCAGACTCCGCGACTACGCCCAAGACTATCGACCTCCATGATCGGGGCCTGACGACGGCGGGATCGCCATCCGCCGTCCTTACAGAAGCAAGCTAGAAGGGTTGCGTGCTGCGGGGCCTTTGCCCCATAGCATGCAACCAGATTCACTCACTGACGCGGGATAAAACCCTTCCCCAACGACGTGGGATTCTCGTCCCGACCCAACACCCGAAGAGACCACAGAGGTGGTCAAAGTCCGCCGGGCGCCACTGGACATACCCTCTGCTAGTAACCAGAGACACCCGGCAACGGACGTTAGAGCGGCCGCGGCCTTGGGCGGCGGAATTAAAAAAAAAAAAAAAGCGGGTGCTTAGTCAGGCTGGAAAATTTATTCTTGTTTGCAAAGTAAAGTATTAGATAGTGGTTTCACTACAGTCCCTTAATTACGTCACTTTCATTTTTTTATGCTGTCACTTTGACACCTTTTTGAGGCGATCTTGTTTTTCAAGTGACCAGGTTTATTTTGATTAAAAAATCTCTTCAAACTAATTGTACTAAAAAGTTTATTGCAAATAGAATTTTATCCAACTCTGTTGTAATAATTTAAAAAGTTACTTTACGATACAGATTTGCAGAAAATCTCTTACATAAAACTTTTAATTAATTATAGTACCAGTGTCATAATTACTTTTGAAATCATAATTTGAAGTTTATGACATTCCAAATTCAAAATAGAAAGCATAATAAAATATGTGCCAGTTAATCTCAAAACTTATGTACATCCCTGATGTACCCCATGGGGCCAGCACAAGTGGGACTTTGACTGGAAGTTTCCGGTAGATAGGTAGGTACAAAATCTTGGTCACATGCTTCAATGATATCTCATATATAGCATCCTTTAAGGCACCTTTGGTATGGTAAAATTGTTCTCAAATTCTATTTCCCATTTGAATATCCGTCGGTGTTTTTATAACGTATGTTAGAAAATACCCCGATACTGAATGGAATCAGGCGTTACCTGGCGAAAGTCCATGATAAAACAATGGTAAATGTGAAACATAATTATGTCGACGTTTATAACGTCTTATTTGAAGCGAAACTTTGCTATTATTTTTAAAAATTAAACATCATATTTACCATTGTTTTAAATACCCCGATGTTCCGGTTTCTAACACTTTAGTAACCGGAACATCATCGGGGCCCAATTTTTTTCAGTGTCTTGATATCCCAGTCAAGAGCGTGATGTCACTGGCCAATCAAGGTTAGCCCACAACGGTGAATCCGCGCCTGTCGAAGTTTAGCGAGACAATCTAACAGCACTTCATTATTATTTAGGTGTAATAATTGTACCCCACAGATTAAGAAAATAAATACATATACATTTTGAATAAACTATATGCATATAAATATAACATTGTGTACAAAGTGCCTTACTTGAATTTGCGTAGGTACCAAACAGTTTTGTAACCAAAAATATTATCTATAACTAATATGTCAAAATAATTAAAAACGTACGTTTAGTAAAAAAATGCTTTCTTTAAAAAATAATACCTCTTAAATATAACATAGTTGAAACACAGAAATTTAATGTGATATTTATGTGAACCTTATTGCCCCGAAATAGAGTTCAAATCCGTAATTAAAAATAACGGATTTTGGGACAACTTAACGGTTACTGGTACATTTCTACCGGGTACTGGGACAATGACCTTCTTTTCTGATTATAGCGAATTATTAAGTATTAATCTGTATATTAACCAAAAATAAAACAAATTACAAGAAACTAGAATACATTACCTATCAAGTCATATTAGTCTTGTTTTTGTGGATTCATTATAAATTATTAAAACAGGCAAATGAAGTCAGCGAAGTTCAAAAATTAACGGTTATTGGGACGTTTACCTTACTATTCCACTGATATAATGGTTTTACCAAGCCCTTTGTACATGAAGCTGTAATTTGTTTCAATGTTGTTTTGTAATGTGGTTTTTATATTATCCTATTTATGTCATAATTTTTATTAATGTTATGTTATGTAAACCACAATTTATTGTTGTGAAAACACAAAAAAGAACCAAATAAAAAAAAAAAATATTGTGATAAGCTTTCAGATTATAGTGGCTCAAAAAAATAAGTAACATTTCCAATAAATTATCTTGAAAGCATAAAAAAACTAATGATTGCAATCTTAAACAGAAGCTCGCATAGTAAAGTTGGTTTATTAAAATCCAACTCAGTTTCTGTGTAATTGTGCGAGTTGTATTAAAATTTATAAGAACGCCGCCGTCTGGCTGTTTTAATTAAGCACTTCATATCACGCACGTCACATCTGACGCCTCAGCTAATAAATAACAGGGTTTAGTCGCCGATTTTATATTGAAAGCTTAATAGTTATTTGTATGAGAAACCAGTAGCGAATTTTTAATTATATTTTTAACCTTATTTATTTGTTATAAGCTATTTATTGCAGGTGTAACATAGGACCTGGAAACAGCTCCACAAAAGTTACGCAGAAAGCAATAGGATAGACTTTAGTAGGAAATACTATGAGGTATTGTATTTCCAACGAGGTAATCCGAGAGAAAGAGTAACTAACACTCTAGCTATGATCTGAAGTGGCTTTATCTGTTGCAGAACTAATAATCGCTGGGGTTAATAGGTTTTGCAATGGAGACTATCTCAGCCAACTTAGCTTAGGAAATCCACAGTGTAATATGGACTGACGATATAAGCAAAACAGTGGGTGGGTTATCTATGTAAGCATTTTTGGACATGTTACTTTACGTGCACAAACCACTGCTCACTGTTGTGACTTTAAATAGGTGATATCGAGACTAGACTAGAATGTTAAATTAATAAGTTAACTTGACTGTTTCATGAAAAACTCGTGTCTTCTTTATTAATAAACTTGGATATTAAATAAACTTATCTCAAGTATTCTGAAATATTAAAGGATTTGCAGAATCTCATTCTTCAGGCTCTATAATTTACGTTCAAGTATCTACAGAAAACTATAAAACTTTGCAGTTGACTATCCAATAAAAAGTAAGCATTTCTTCTACTCTTATTAAATTTTTCAGTCCCGTCGAGTTGTGCTACTGAATGTAGGAATATTAAATATAAGACTGAAGTTCCAACAATCCTTAGCTATATTCTGTATCCGGAGCAAGTTTGTATTTGTCTCCTAACCGTTTATGTATTTTTGTTATAACATTCAACCAATCAGTGGATGTTCGACTTTAAAAGCAGTTTCAGATCAATTAGGATTTAAATCATAAATGTGAAAGATTGTAAAGATATTTGTAACTTAACCACGGGTAACCATTTAACAGATTAGGTTCATATTATTATATTCTTATAAAACCGTTTTCCTGAATTAACACTGGGATTAGGCACTGATCATCCCTTACATCAGGCCCTTACATCAGTGCACCAGAATTTTTGCTGCTAGACAAAAAGGTGAGATATCTTGATGCGAGTTACCACTCACCACATTGAACACGACCAGTCTGTCAAGAGCTTGAGACGAAGAAGGACAGGAAATTAATATTGCAATAGATTAAACGACTACCTATTCTTTTCTTTTTTTTAATTCCGTGAAACCGCGGGTAAGCGACTACCTATGCAAAATGAGATGATGTCTATCAAGACTTGTATCTACTAACTGGAAAGTCTTATTCTGTATATTCTCTCTTGGTAGAAAAATTAAAACATGAAAAATCAAACGAACACTTCATGATACAAACGCCATGTAGAATTCTAAAATCTTTCCTATTATTCGTAAACGTCTAAAATCCTTTCCTCAATCGTTGTCGTATTGTTACCCCCCTCTCCCCAATAAAAAACTCCACTAAATACGAGTATATTGTTTCTAGTAAAGGAATACTTGTGCCAAGTTTCGTGAAGCTAGGATGATAAAGGGGACCACTAGCCCTGAAAAACATTAAAACGTTATTTGACCATATTTACCCCATTTTCCCCTCAATCCAAAAGCTCATGACGAAAAAAATTGTATTAAATCAAGCAATACTTGTGCCAAGTTTCGTGAAGATCAGATAAAAACTGTGGTTGCTAGCCCGGAACACACATACAGACCGACAGAAAGAAGGACGAAAGCAAAATTGTCCAATCTCGAAACAAAGACGCTACGATCGCTTCCTTCGCTCGGTCAATAAGTATTATAACTGCTCTAAATTGAAGTAGGGACCTACTAAGAGCATTCGTATAACCATTTTTTCTTTTCCTTCTAACCACAAATTGAAAAATTGTCTTCAGGATAACGGAAAGTGTGCTGACTTTGCTATTGAAGTCGCACGGGAATTACTTACATTGTAAAACTAGCTTGTACTTATTGAGTTTGCATTGCTCACCATTCACTTTGTATTTAAAGGTAAAAATTTACCACACATTTTTTGTCTTGTCACTGGAGTTAAGGGAATCTGAATGAAATTAAGGGCCCAGATCGTGAAAATCACCGAAAAGAGTGTTACGATTTTTCATATTTAACCTATTTACATATGATTAATAACAACGATAATTTGTATATATTAAAATGAAAGACCAAAAATGATGTTAGTGCTAATTTTAACTCTTAAAACCCTGTAGTTGTTATATAATAAACGTCAACAAACGCACAAAATTGAGAAAAAATTCGAAAACCTGCCTTCGTATTTTTCAGATTTAACCCAATAAATCAACACAAATTGATAAAAAGAAACACTTTTTGAACACTGAAAAAGCCAATAAATATAACCATGTACTTTTTTTTGTACCTTTACAAACAAAGACTTCCCCTTTTAAAGCCCTAAAATCTAGATATGTTTTACGTAAATTCTCCATAGAAAAATGTATGCAAATTCAAACGCGTCCCGATAGAACGATCGTCGCAACTAATCGCCAGTGCGCCATAGAATTTCAAAGTGACTCCACGCGTGTCGGATGCTACAGCAAAATTACGTGTTGTGAATTTGTGTTTTTTGTGAAAAACTGTAAGTACAATATTTTTATAACTAATTTACTTTCAGTAAATAGAAAGTACCGATATAATGAAAGTCTGAAAGAAAACCATGATGGAACTAGATATAAATCGTAAGAAATACAAAATTATTTACTTTGTTGCGTAGGTCATTTTATGAACCTTGTAAAGTAGGTATCAATTCAGGCTTGAAACAATCAAAGCCCTGCCCACCTTATTTTCTCGAGATATGAACTGGCGGGGTATATAGTTCTCAGCACGACATACATAGATTTTTCAACATGATAAAGGCAATAGGTATCATAAACGTAATTGGTAATCGAGGGTCTCTTTTCGCAGGATAATTTGCTGAGTGCCATGCCAGCGAAAAGAAAATTTAGTACGCATTATAAAAACGTGAAAGCCAAAAGATCTCGGAATAAAATGTAAGTTCCTCCCTACTTATTTATTTACCTGCCTACTTGACTACGTCTTGTCCTAAACACCTAGAAAAAATTTACTAGATTTGTGTTAGTGTCAAGTAAAAATCCTAGTTTTATTACTTTTATTTGTGTGTATGCTTATCATGTCTTAGTAGTAATAATAATATAATCTATTTGCATTTTGAACAGGGTAGGTACATTACAAAGCAAATAGGTACAATGATTTAGATCGCCTGATTCAGACATATACCTACAACAGCATGTAAATATTGATTTGACATGTAATTAGATAGGTACACAATTAGGTATGTCAGTCTAAGAAGAAAAATTACAATGTCCAGTAGGTAATAATTACGTAATTTCAATATCTATATAAGTAATAAAGTCAATTTCTATAGGAACAATTTTCATAATAATAAATTTTATTACATAATATAGTATTAGTTTTCATATATTTATGTATTTCAAAGCAATGAGTTTGCTTACACTATTATTAGTTACAGTATTATTAGTTTTCATGTTCATCATGTCTAAATATGTGGAAGTGGAAGTAGGTATGTTTCCTATCAGAAATTGCACGGGCGCGCGCGCGCCGTGCCTGGCGTAGGGTTGTACAAAAATTACAAAATAAATAAAAAGTGGATATTGATGAATAATATTTCCAGTACTGAAAATGAAGAAAACCTTCAGGCCGAGACTCCGAGCAACACTGCTACGCGCTGTATAGAGGTAAGTTGTTATACGTAATTCTTGTAGACTTGTTACATAAATAAACAAACTAGCTAGTGATGGACGAAGACAAAATCTCAGTACCTACAGTTTTTTTTTGCAATATTTATTATTTTCATTGTGAGACAAACACATACTTCTCAATTACTTTCTCAAAAGAAAATTCACGTTCAAATCTCGTATTTTACCAAAATCAAGAATTTTTTTTGTAAAATATTATCTTTTACGCGACTGGTGTACGTATGTATGTATGTATACTAAGTAATATATCTTTGTGGCACGATAAGTTCAAAATTATTGAACCGATTTTAATGTTTTTAGTATCATTAGAATTGTCTTCTAAGCCCGAGTGACATAGAATAAGTGACGCCATAAAAAACCAATACGTATAGCGTAAAGGAAATTTATAATTTCTGTTCATCACGAACATAATATTGTATGAATTCTTTTGCACTTTTATATTTGTCTTCGTCAGTTATGAATATAAATAAATAAACAATAAAAATGTTAAAACCCGACAGATTAAAAAATGAAAATGTGTAATAAAAATAAATAACAACACCATTGTAATATAGCGTATTTAGCAGTCGGGGCCTATTTCTAAAGAAATATTTAGCTAGTCAGGAATATCTTCGAGCCTGTGAGGATTTCAATGGGTCTCAACTGTTGAATTCGATTTATTACAATAGTGTTCTTATTTATTTTTATGTAACATAATTCAAGACCGTAGACTTGTTTTCTTTTTACCTTTTGAGTTTTTATGCATATAGTCGGATTTATTAAATTTATGACGTGATAACGTCTTATAAATCGATGAACACCGGCAACACGCACAAAAAAGTGTCACATTATGTCACGCTAGGGTCAAGCGAGAGCGCAGTACAAGCGATGGAGAATAATATTATGACGTTATCCGATAAAATTATCGTCCTAAACCGACTTTACAAGCAACCAGTTTTTTATTATGTTTATTTATTCACTTTCATAATTGACGAAGACTGATAAAAACGTTTAAGATTTTGATCTAGTGTTCTGTGTTTCAAAGATGTATTCTAAGGGAGTTCTTAGCTATGTTTGAAGAAATTTGGCCCATACCTTTTGAATTATTTTTTATAATAAAAATCAAGCCATTATCTTTCTTTACAGGAACTAGTTATTGACAACCGTCAAGAGGGAAAGGTGGATGAAGTGGAAGTTGGGCGTAGAGTAGTGGATATTTCTTTTGTTTTTAAAGCTCTTCAGGCCATAGGGGACCACGGTCCAATGGATTGTAAGTTAAGTTACCTCAGTATAATAGGTGAAGTAAAAGTTGGTCTGGACTCAAAACTCATCATAAAATGTAGTATGTGTAATATGAAATTTACTGTGTGTTTGGTTGAAAAGAAAGAAGATAGCATGGAAGTGAATCATCAAATTGTGTCTGGTATCATATCATCTGGTGGGAGCTACTCTCAGTTAAAAACATTAAGTGCCGCAGTAGCCCGCAGTACCAATCATGTCACCTTCATTGTACAATGAAATTAATAATACGGTTTGCGATTGGTGGGAAAAGACAGCAGCACATTCCATGGCAGAAGCTGTCAAGGAAGAAGCGGAGTACGCAGTGTCTATAGGTAGTGTTGATAAAAATGGTACACCATTAATATCTGTTGCTGTTGACGGTTGTTGGAGCAAGAGATCTTATGGTAAGAATTTTTCCGCCTTATCCGGCGCAGCTGCGATAATTGGCATTAAAACTAATAAAGTATTGTTTTTTGGAGTTAAAAATAAATACTGCGTAGTCTGTGCACGAGCCGCAAAGAACAACAGTCAGCCCCCGGAACACCATTGTTTCAAGAATTATTCAGGATCATCTACCGGGATGGAATCGACCATAATAGTTGAGGGGTTTAAACGTTCCTTTGTTGATCACGGTGTAATTTATAATAAATTTGTAGCAGACGGCGATTCCAGTACTTATAAAAAAATATTAGATTCGCGTCCGTACGATAATTTAATAGTAGAGAAAATTGAATGCAAAAATCATCTTTTACGAAACTACTGCAATAGCTTGGAGAAATTGTCGAAAGACACTAAGTTTCCTTGCGAGTTGCGGAAATTCCTAAAAGAAAGGTATTTGCGTTTAAGAACGGGTGTAAAATGCGCGATTAAATATTGGGGGGATCAAAATCAGTCACTCGAAGAAAAAATAAAAAATCTTAGTGAAGATATTCTAAATGGTCCACAACACGTATTTGGTAATCACCAACATTGCAAGGAGTATTTTTGTAGACCTGACACTCGTCGAATAGAACCTGTTGGGTTACTTCCAGCAATTGTTGGATGCGGATTAATGGACGCGGTAGAAATTTTAAGTAAAAGACTGTCATATCATTCTAGAAGTTTAATTCATAATTGCACAAGTAATATAGTTGAAAGTTTTAACGGAGTAATTGCCAAATTAGTTGGGGGTAAGCGTGTAAATTATTCTTCCCGTGGTTCTTATGCGGGTCGATGCGCAGCTGCTGTTGTGTCTTTTAATACGGGATCGATTCATAGTAAAACTCATGAAGTCATATTTAAATCTAGTCCTAATCCTTTGATCGCGAAAGTGGAAAATAGTAATCGTAGAAACCGTTTAATTGCTAAACCTAAATTAAGATTGAAAAAAAGCCACAGCGCTGTATCGAAAGACGCTCACTATGGACCAAACTGCGAAAAACCTGATCTGAGTCCAGAATTATATGAGAAAGCCAAGTCATCTTTTTTAGTTGATTTAAAGTTGTCTTGTGCTGAAAGAGAGGAGCTTGAAAGGTCGACCCATTTGCAAAGAAGTAGTGCTGAGTGGATGAGTACAAGGAGAAAATTACTAACCTCATCATCGTTCGGGGAAGTTTGTAAAAAACGAGAGAGCACAAGTTGTGCTGCTCTTGTTTGTAAAATCGTTTATGGTAGTAATATCTCCAGTTTGCCTGCTGTACGGTACGGTATCGAAAACGAAGAAACTGCAATTAGACAGTTAGAAATTCAAGAGAATATTAGTATACAAGGTTGCGGTTTGTTCGTCGACGATCAATATGAATTTCTTGGTACTACACCAGATGGCATTTATGCAAACGGTTTAATTGAAATTAAGTGCCCACATTCTTTAGCTGGCATGACTCTTGATGAAGCAATGGCCAAACATACCTTTTGGGTTAAGGACAAGGCTTCCAAGGGTTATGTCATAAATAAAAATCATTACTGGTATTTCCAAATTCAGGGACAGCTACATATAACTAAAAGAAACGTTTGCATGCTTGGCATCTGGTTTGGTGCTACTGTACCTATGAAAGTTTATATTATAGAAAAGGACGACAAATTTCGGAAGGAGAAAATGGAGATGAAATTAGTTAGATTTTATTACGATTGCCTCCTTCCAGAATTAGTTGATCCTCGGCAGTCACGAAGCATGCCTATTCGTGACCCGCCCAATGTCATAGAGGCTATGAAAGAGAGGAAAGAAAGAGCTTTACGTGTTTTGAAAGAGAAGAACGTCTAATGATTTTGAAAGAGACTGAGGTAACTTAACTACCCAGCCGGTCGATTCACGTAAACACGCCCGTTCAAAGGTCGTTTTAACTTAGAAACTTAGAAATCGCCTTTTGGTTTTCTGTTTTTAACGCACTTACTTATCTAGTCTTGGATTGTCATAAATCTTCCAATAGCTCAATTTCTATACAATTCCTATACGATTTTGAAGAGTTACCTGGTGTAAACCCAAGGTCCGATCCTAATGAAATTAAAATGTGACCACACGGGATAACCAGCTTTCAAATAAAAAAAAAAATCATCAAAATCGGTTCAAAAAATACAGCGAATTGAGAATCTTCTTCTTTTTTTAAGTCGGTTAAAAAGTGTGCGCCAAAAAGCCAGTGCGCCGTAAAAGCCAGTGGCCCTGACGGCATTCCGGCGGTGGTGCTACGAAAATGTGCAGCTGAGTTGTCTCCAGTATTAACGCGTCTGTACCGCCTGTCATACTCTTCAGGGCTCGTGCCGGAGGTCTGGAGGGAGGCGAACGTACAACCGATCCCCAAGAAAGGGGATCGGTCCGATCCAGGCAACTATCGACCCATAGCTGTCACCTCAGTCATTTGCAAGGTGCTTGAGCTCCTTATAAATAAGCAGCTCATGCAATTCCTAGAGGATCACTCGCTAATCAATGATCGACAATACGGCTTCAGGCCAAAGCGATCAACGGGTGATCTTCTGGCATTCGTAACGCATGTCTGGGGTGGGGCTATGGAAAGGCACGGCGAGTCCTTGGCTATTAGCCTGGACATCGCCAAAGCCTTCGATAGGGTCTGGCATGCTTCGCTCCTTTCCAAGCTTCCGGCATATGGTCTACCTCCTCAACTGTGCAGCTGGATTGCCAGCTTTTTAAACGAGCGCCGAGTGCGGGTCCTCTGCGATGGCCAGGCTTCTCGCTTCTTGCAAGTGAATGCCGGGGTACCGCAGGGGTCCGTACTATCACCAACACTCTTTCTTCTGCATATCAATGATATGCTATCCCTCGGGAACATTCATTGCTATGCAGATGACAGCACACTGCACGGGAGTTACTCGGTTCGTCCGACGGCGGGGCGATCTGAGATTGAGGAGGAGAGACGACGACTCGTGGCTGATCTCGACCGTAACCTCGACAGTATCTCTCAATGGGGTACCGAGAACCTGGTCGAGTTCAATGCCCGCAAAACACAGGCGTGTGCATTTACTGCGAAGAAATCCCCTTTCCTTCCCCTACCCTCTCTTCAGAATGCATTATTACCAATGAAGGACAACCTTGATATCCTTGGCATAGACGTTCGTCGAGAGCTCAATAATAAAAACTACATCGAAAGATGTATAGGGCTAGCTTCGCGGAAACTAGGAATACTGAATAAGGTAAAGAGATTCTTTACACCGGACCAGAGGTGTCTGCTGTACAAGACGCAGATTAGACCCTGCGTCGAATACTGCTCTCACCTCTGGGACGGCTCCGCGAAGTATCTGCTGGACGCTCTAGACGCTATGCAGCGACGGGCTATCCGTATTATAGATTGTCCGGAGGTAACGGGAAGCCTTGAGCCGCTAGTTCAGCGCCGAACAATAGCTTCCTTGGCCGCATTCTACCGTATTTACCACGGCGAGTGTTCTGAAGAGCTCTTCAATCTGATCCCACCCTCTTCCTTCCGATCCCGAACGACTCGTGCCGGGCAGAGATGCCACCCCCACACAGTGGATAGCATGTTCGCGAGAACCGAACGTTTTAAACGTTCGTTTCTCTGCCGAACGATAGTGGCCTGGAACGCCCTGCCTGTGCACGTGTTTCCTCCCACATATAATCCTGGGTTCTTTAAGCGGAGCGTGAAGAGGCACATCAGTAGGTCGTCAAGTTGAGGGCCACTCTCAATAGTAATGTGTGCTGTGAGAGTGGCCCACAATCGCTAGACGTCGTCACGACTTACCACCAGGCGGGCGGCGTCAATTTGGCGATCCAAATATAAAAAAAAAAAAAAAAAAAAAACTAATTTTTGTACAACCCTAGCACGCTTTTTAGGTGGCGACTCATATTTTGTTTACTTTTAATTATATGAACCATTTTTATACTTGTGTTTCATTTATTGACAATTTTTTGTACAACCCTAGAAGATTTTTTAGATTGCGAGGTGATCGTAAGCAAAAAGTATTTGAGTTTACGCAATAGGCACATTTCCTTGCGTAGATATAAACACTAGCGAGGAAAGGCGTGATGTTATTTCGACCGTACTTCCTACTGAATTTGCAATTATTTGATTGAATGAAAATTTTACGAAATAAGAATAAACTTTGGTAGTAAAATTACAAATAAATACATAGGTACTCGTAGTTGGAATTTTAGGTAAGTAGAATACAAAAAGGTCAGTCCGGACCTGCTCTTGATTGTTTATTATAAATAGAAAATCATAAAAATTGTGTCTCAAACTACTCTTATTTATTTATCTAGTAATTAGGATCATTTTATAACGAAAACTACTCTTGGAATATTTTACAAATAGGCAGTCGTTTATTTCCAATAATTCAACATTTTTGTTATGCTGTAAATATTCAACTTCAATAACAATAACTCAACGTGGAACGTTTGTCGCAAAACATTTTCAAAATCGCGCTCTCTGGGTCATTCACCCGCCCGTCGGATGATTCGGGCAACAATAGCGCTGCTGTCGCTCAAAATCGACTTTATCCGTGCGCGGTCTGGGCCCTTAAGGTAAAAATCTTGTTTCTTACAGTTAAATGTCTTGTATGACCTAAAAAATATTGTCATTGCAATAAGTAATTTGCTACACGGAGGACTTTTTTTTTTCCGTGGCCCTAGACCGCGGCCGCTCTAACGTCCATTGCCGGGCGTCTCTGGTTCACACGCAGGAGGTATTTCCAGTGGCGCCCTCTGTGGTCTCTACGGGGGTTTTGTCGCGGGATGAGAATCTTGCGTCGTTGGGGTAGGGTGTTATCCGCGTCAGTGAGGGAATCTGGTTGCGTGCACGCATAAGTTACGTCGTGGGACACGGAAACAGGCAAAATCGGCACGGGCGAATCTACAGGCTGGTCTACAATATGATAGCTATCGCATATTAGCTATCATTTATCTTCTGTAAAAGGTTGCAAAATAAATTTTATTACTGGCATGAATCTCACTCTTAAATCTAATTCCATTAAATCACCAAGCACATTAATTAGTTACCCAGGGCAAGTCTTGATAAGATTTAAAACGAAACCGTCGTAAAAATGGCTACAAAACGCAGATATTTAGTCAGCTATAAATTATGGTCACCATAACTGCTCCGCGAGCTCATTCTCAGTGATTCATTGGGTGATGAACGTGAACCACTAGCGCGACTGAAATAGTTCATTTCATTTTGCCTTAGGGATTCCGAATCGGTATGAAAGCGGTTCACGTTTTAAAAAGATAATATGCAAGTGTCACGAAATCGACTGCCAGTGAAAGGCTTAGTTCACTTATTTTGAATTCGATGGTAGTTTGTTTGTTTACAGACAAACTACGGAAACATTATACGGAAGTCGTTTATGTGAGAAGAGAAACAACTATTTTTTTTATTTTTTTTTATTTTTTTTTTATATTTGGTTCGCCAAATTGACGCCGCCCGCCTGGTGGTAAGTCGTGACGACGTCTAGCGATTGTGGGCCACTCTCACAGCACACATTACTATTGAGAATGGCCCTCAACTTGACGACCTACTGATGTGCCTCTTCACGCTCCGCTTAAAGAACCCAGGATTATATGTGGGAGGAAACACGTGCACAGGTAGGGCGTTCCAGGCCACTATCGTTCGGCAGAGAAACGAACGTTTAAAACGTTCGGTTCTCGCGAACATGCTATCCACTGTGTGGGGGTGGCATCTCTGCCCGGCACGAGTCGTTCGGGATCAGAAGGAAGAGGGTGGGATCAGATTGAAGAGCACTTCAGAACACTCGCCGTGGTAAATACGGTAGAATGCGGCCAAGGAAGCTATTGTTCGGCGCTGAACTAGCGGCTCAAGGCTTCCCGTTACCTCCGGACAATCTATAATACGGATAGCCCGTCGCTGCATAGCGTCGAGAGCGTCCAGCAGATACTTCGCGGAGCCGTCCCAGAGGTGAGAGCAGTATTCGACGCAGGGTCTAATCTGCGTCTTGTACAGCAGACACCTCTGGTCCGGTGTAAAGAATCTCTTTACCTTATTCAGTATTCCTAGTTTCCGCGAAGCTAGCCCTATACATCTTTCGATGTAGTTTTTATTATTGAGCTCTCGACGAACGTCTATGCCAAGGATATCAAGGTTGTCCTTCATTGGTAATAATGCATTCTGAAGAGAGGGTAGGGGAAGGAAAGGGGATTTCTTCGCAGTAAATGCACACGCCTGTGTTTTGCGGGCATTGAACTCGACCAGGTTCTCGGTACCCCATTGAGAGATACTGTCGAGGTTACGGTCGAGATCAGCCACGAGTCGTCGTCTCTCCTCCTCAATCTCAGATCGCCCCGCCGTCGGACGAACCGAGTAACTCCCGTGCAGTGTGCTGTCATCTGCATAGCAATGAATGTTCCCGAGGGATAGCATATCATTGATATGCAGAAGAAAGAGAGTTGGTGATAGTACGGACCCCTGCGGTACCCCGGCATTCACTTGCAAGAAGCGAGAAGCCTGGCCATCGCAGAGGACCCGCACTCGGCGCTCGTTTAAAAAACTGGCAATCCAGCTGCACAGTTGAGGAGGTAGACCATATGCCGGAAGCTTGGAAAGGAGCGAAGCATGCCAGACCCTATCGAAGGCTTTGGCGATGTCCAGGCTAATAGCCAAGGACTCGCCGTGCCTTTCCATAGCCCCACCCCAGACATGCGTTACGAATGCCAGAAGATCACCCGTTGATCGCTTTGGCCTGAAGCCGTATTGTCGATCATTGATTAGCGAGTGATCCTCTAGGAATTGCATGAGCTGCTTATTTATAAGGAGCTCAAGCACCTTGCAAATGACTGAGGTGACAGCTATGGGTCGATAGTTGCCTGGATCGGACCGATCCCCTTTCTTGGGGATCGGTTGTACGTTAGCCTCCTTCCAGACCTCCGGCACGAGCCCTGAAGAGTATGACAGGCGGTACAGACGCGTTAATACTGGAGACAACTCAGCTGCACATTTTCGTAGCACCACCGCCGGAATGCCGTCAGGGCCACTGGCTTTCCGCGTGTCGAGTGACCGCAGTACTGCCCGTACATCACATTGCCTGATAACAATATCAGGCATTGTGTGGCCACAGTTGGCGATGGCGGGGGGCTGCAGGCCACGGTCGTCGACCCGGGAATTAGCCGCAAAGAGGTCTGCGAGCATATCCGCTTTCTCTTGGGCTTTGTGAGCCAGTGTTCCATCTGGGTAACGCAGTGGTGGCAGCGAGGGCTGACAAAAGTTAGATTGCACGGCTTTGGCCAGTTGCCAGAATCCACGGCTGCCCGTGGGATGGGAAGTGAGCTCCTGACCAAGCCGCGCGACGCGCTGGGCATCCGCTCTCTTAAAGGCCCTCTTACTCGACTTTGTGGCCAGGTTGTACGCTGCTTTGAGGTGGCCCACGTTTGGGTCGCGCACAGCCCGGGCCCTGATCCAGGCGCGATATGCCGACTGTTTTTGTCGAACAGCTTTGGCACAATCTCGCCCGAACCAGGGACGGGCTCTGCGGATACTGGCGACATCAGTGAAAGGGATGTAATAATCCATCCCTAAACTGATCTCGCCAGTAATAGCAGAAGCACTATCCGAAGGAGCCTTTCCTACAAAGCAGCGCTGGCTCCAGGGGACGGACGCATAATAATCGCGTAGACCGTCCCAATCCGCTGACGAGTAGTGCCATAGTCGTCGTGACGTTTGTACAGGACGTGCAGGAGGTGACACCTTCATGCCAGCGTGAACAACACAGTGGTCGGAACTACCCAGTGGGGCTCCTACTGAAACACTGTACTGGGCTGGGCGACTCGTCAGCAGTAGATCCAGCAGAGCGGGCGCGTGATCTGACCTGTCTGGTATCCGGGTGATCCCGCATACCATCTGGGTCAGACCGTGGGAGAGAGCGAACGCATGGGCGGCTCTACCCGCATGATCAGTCTTGAGGGACCCCAGCCATTCAATGTGATGGCCATTGAAGTCCCCCAGAAATACTAGGTCAGCGTTCGGGAACCGCACCTGCGCTTCATCAGCCGTCTCGCTGAGGTACTGGAAGAGCTTTGTTGTCTCAGAATCCCCTGTGTGGGATCGGTAGACGCACACGTAGATCTGGCTCATAGAGCCATGGTCTACGTGCAGCCAAAGGACGGAATTGGAGGGGTTCTCTAGGCAGCGCAACCGGCGGCAGCAAACATCCGCCCTAACGAACACGCACACCCCGGCTTTGTCTCGAAATTGTTCCTTGATGACATAGCCGGGGTAACACAGGTAAGACGTGTCGTCAGGGCGGCGTATTTGTGTCTCCGTGAGGAACATCACAGCGGGCCGTGCCGTCTCAAGGTGGTGGTGGACGGTATCGAGGTTCGCATGGAGTCCACGGACGTTAGTGAACTCCACCTCGAAATGTGAAGTTGTGGGATTTCCTAGGGCCGCTGTGTAACGTTTATTTCTTTTTTGTTGCACTGCCATTGTAGATTTTGAAGAAGAAGCGTGAAGACAGTGCGAAGGCAGTGGCGACATTTGGTGCAGCAGTAAGTGACAAAGCGCAGGGGCTAGCTTTGTCTAGAACCGTGTGGTTAGGTCGGAGCCGACTCGCCGGACGGAAGGGCTCCCAAAGCCCCCTGATGCAAGGCCGCCGCTACCCCACACCGGTTACCACCCGGAGCGGCGATCCCACATCAGGATTATGCGCAACATGTGGGGCAGCCTCCTGGGGTGGTTGGCCCCAGGCGGGCCCCATGACTGTGTTGCGGGCGGCCGCGGCAACGCCGTTGCTAAGGGTCTCCCTGGCCGGCGAATCGACCCACACCACCCACACTAGACTCCGTTTCGCCCCCACTGGTCCCATGCCTGCTGCACCATACATCGCCCCGGGCCCGGCGGTGCAGCTGCTGAACCCCTAACGCAACCCAGCCTGGGCTGGGTTACTTGGGGGGCTTTAGCACAGCTGCACGGTGGTACCCCCCCGGACCAACACTGTTGTACCACCTGGTACCCACGTAGGGGCCGAAGCCACTCCATAGGTACCGTAAATTAACGAGCCTCGTCCGTTTATCAGCAGGTGCGCCACTAGCAGGTGAGGTCGCTGGGGCCCTATAGATGTTGGTAGAGCCCCTTTGCACCCAAAAATATTATCATGCTACACAATTTCGTTAGACAATAGAAAATCCTGTGAGAAATAAAACCAGTAATGCAGAGACACGGGCTCAACTCAACAGGGAGATGTTGATCACCTCTTTATAACCTCTTTTATACATACCTGCAACTACAAAATACACGTTCCAAGTAATTTAGACGTCATGGACACTGAAAACTACCAATACAAAATGAGCGCGACCCTGCCCTACCCCGCAGTCATCCACAATGACAGTTTGTTTGACATGTTTGTTCCGCACTGTCAATAACCTTTTACATGAATATTACTGGAAATAGGTATAAATAACGTATCTCCTACCGATCACATTATGTCTGCAGCAACTGTTGGTTCGCTTGATTAATCCTTTCAACCTAAGTTCGTCTTTGTAGCAATGTCAAATAAATCTAGAAAACCTGTGGTCGTGATATCTTTTAAATTTATAGAATCTTCGTTTGAAACCCCATAAATTTTACAAAAGTTGTTCTTAGTTATCATTCCTTTAGGTTTGTCAATCCGAAAGTGACTAATATTTTGTAAACAGCTTAATGTTATTCTGCGGTTGTAATAAATCTTGTTTGATTAGTTTTAGTTTCTATCCTTAAGTTTTAATTGGTTTTCTACGAAACTTTTCAACTGTGACATTTTAAACGAGTTATTAGATTTATGGAGAAGAAATTATATCATTTGGAATAGTTCTTGATTCATACCAGGATGAGTAATAAATAAACGATTTTTTTTAAATGTCTTGTATGTAGCCACAGTACAATAGTTTAGTTTCATAGTAATTTGATTACCGCTTTTGTGAAACCGCCATATTCTATTCTTTGTATCGTGGGAGCTAACATTATATTACCATCATTGAATATTGTCAGCTATAATGAAAACACTAGTTGTATGTCTATGATATGATATGATTATGATTCTCGAGGATCTCGATTATTTGTCATGGCCGGAGTGACTGAAAATGTACTAGAAGCAATTAATACAGCTTTGTGTTTGTTTAAAGTGTTTTATTTAAAGAGTTGAGTGAAGGCAAACATGATTGTGCACCTGTATAAACCTATGGATGTTTAATACATAGTAGATACCTATAAGTAGTCTTCCAAAGAAAAACATTATATTATTTCGTATTATTAACCACAATGCGAATTCCCGATACAATTTATTGCCGGTGATCTCATAATAATCGATTTCATTAACGCTTTCATTCACAGGGGTCACACAACCAGCACGGGGCTCACGTTTAATGTTCTGTTTTTCGTACAAAATGAAGGAATTTTTGTCTAAGATTTTACGTATGTAGAAAGGAATATACAGAAATATACCTGCTATCAAATAATTTAATAGTAAAATTCATACATTTATGTAACAGGTAATATCTCATGTACAATAATACCTATGTATACTACACTGCCACAATTTGTATGTTTCTTAGGGTTACGAAAGAATGTACGTATAATATGGTAGTTAATTTTGATACAATTTAACGTTTACATAATTATTAATAACGTTGAGCATTTTTAAATTTGCGATTTCATTTATTTTTCCTCAATAGATTTTGAGCACTTCCCCGCGGTACACCTGCTGACATATCATTGAGACTACTACCGATAGACTCGCTCCCTGTTATTTGGGACCAAAGAATAAACCCCTCTGTCTTCGAAGATAAAGACGGCATTTTGTGCGTGGTATTCTAATTAAACAAAAACGGTCTAACTACAGAACTTCAATATCGCCCATGGGTTGTGGAGGTCAGATGGCAGTCGCTTCACGTAAGACATCGAAGTTCAGCCGAATCGCAGTTAGACTGGAAAGCCGACCCCAACTGAGTAGGGAAAAGGCTCGGTGAATGATTATTCTAATTAAACAAAAAATATTGAGACTATTTCGTTTATGGGTATTTATCAAATAACTGTATGTACCAAATTTTTTGAAATAATGATTATCACGAAATGATGTAATTGTTGAGTTTAGTTACAAACGCACAAAATTATATATATTTCCTCTTTATAATATAAGTAAGTAGGTACTACACTACAACAGTAGAACTACATATGCTACAATAGTAGAAAGTTACTATCCACTTTTCTCTAGTCTAAGCTTCCAATAGTTACGACGATGTTTTCAGGTTGCCGGTAATGATCGGTTCGATGGAAGCAACAGCGAGGGGTGATTTCGGTTACCGCACTCAGCGGTCACGGTGGCTGTTGGGATACTGTGAAAATCTATTTAAACGTCCACGTCTGTGGAGAATTGTCGCTAACTATAGCAGTTACTATGTATGAATGAACGATAACTTATTAAATACCAAGAAACTTTTAGTAACGAGTGATTCGTGATCATTTAAGCAGTAACTTTTAATAGTAAAATTAATTAAGCTGGGTGCAAAGGGGCCCTTCTTACATCTATCGGGCCCCAGCGACCTCACCTGCTAGTGGCGCTCCTGCTGATAGACGGACGAGGTTCGTAAATTACGGTACCCATGTGGTGGCTTCGGCCCCTACGTGGATGCCAGGTGGTACAACAGTGTTGGTCCGGGGGGGTACCACCGTGCAGCTGTGCTAAAGCCCCCCAAGTAACCCAGCCCACGCTGGGTTGCGTTAGGGGTTCAGCAGCTGCACTGCCAGGCCCAGGGCGCTGTATGGTGCGGCAGGCAGGAGTCCAGTGGGGGCGAAGCGGAGTCTAGTGTGGGTCGATTCGCCGGCCAGGGAGACCCTTAGCAACGGCGTTGCCGCGGCCGCCCGCAACATAGTCATGGGACCCGCCTGGGACCAACCAACCCAGTAGGTTGCCTCACATGTTGCGCATAATCCAGTTGTGGGGTCGCCGCTCCAGGTGGTAACCGGTGTGGGGTAGCGGCGGCTTCGCATCAGGGGGGTTTGGGAGCCCTTCCGTCCGGTGGGCCGGCTCCGACCTAACCACACGGTTCTAGACGAAGCTAGCCTCTGCACTTTGTCTCTTACTGTCGCACCAAATATCGCCCTGTCTTCACGCTTCCCCATTTATCACCATGACAGTGCAACAATACACGGTACACAGCGGCCCCTAGAAACCCCACAAAGTTCACTTCGTTTGAGGTGGAGTTCGCGAATATCCGCGGACTCCATGCGAACCTCGATACCGTCCACCATCACCTGGAGACGGCACGGCCTTCTGTGATGTTCCTAACGGAGACATAGATACGCCGCCCTGACGACACGTCTTACCTCTGTTACCCGGGCTAAATCATTGAGGAACAATTCCGCGATAAAGCCGGAGTGTGCGTGTTCGTTAGGGCGGATGTTTGCTGCCGCCGGTTGCGCTGTCTGAAGATCATGGCTCCATGAGCCAGATCTACGTGTGCGTCTACCGCTCCCACACAGGGGACACTGCGACAACAAGGCTTTTCGAGTACCTCAACGAGATGGCTGACGACGCGCAGGTGCGGTTCCCGAATGCTGACCTGGTTTTCCTGAGGGACTTTTAACGGTCATCACGTTGAGTGGCTGGGGTCCCTTAGGACAGATCGTGCTGGACGAACCGCCCATGCATTCACTCTCTCCCACGGGCTGACCCAGATGGTACAGGGGATCACCCGGATACCAGACAGGTCAAACCACACGCCCGCCTTGCTGGATCTACTGCTGACGAGTCGCCCAGCCCAGTACAGTGTGTTGGTACGCACCCCACTGGGTACTTCCGACCACTGTGTGGTGCATGTCAGCTTGAAAGTGCCACCTCCTGCTCGTGCTGAGCAAATGACTCGACAATTATGGCACTACTCGTCGGCAGACTGGGACGGTCTCCGCGATTACTTTGCGTCCGTCCCGTGGAGCCAGCGCTGCTTTGTAGGGAAGGCCCTAGCGCTGCTGCCGTTGCTGGCGAGATCAGTCTAGGGATAGAATATTATATCCCATACACTGATGTCGCCAGCATCCGCAAAGCCCGCCCCTGGTTCGGGCGTGAATGTGCCGAAGCTGTCCAGAAAAAACAGTTGGCATATCGCGCCTGGGTCAGGGCTCGTGCGGCACGTGACCCGAACGTGGGACACCTCAAAGCAGCGTACAATAGGGCTACCAGGTTCAGCAAGAGGGCCTTCAAGAGAGCGGATGCCCAACGCGTCGCGCGGCTTGGTCAGGAGCTCACATCCCATCCCACGGGCAGCCGTGGATACTGGCAACTGGCCAAAGTCGTGCAGTCCAATTTTTGCCAACCCTCGCTGCCACCACTGCGTCATCCTGGTGGATCACTGGCTCACAAAGCCCAAGAGAAGGCGGACATGCTCGCAGACCTCTTTGCGGCTAATTCCCGGGTCGACGACCGTGGCCTGCAGCCCCCCGCTATCGCCAACTGTGGCCACACTATGCCTGATACTGCTATCAGGCAATGTGATGTTCAGGCAGTACTGCGGTCACTCGACACGCGGAAAGCCAGTAGCCCTGACGGCATTCTGGCGGTGGTGCTTCGAATATGTGCTGCTGAGTTGTCTCCAGTATTAACGCGTCTGTACCGCCTGTCATACTCTACAGGGCTCGTGCCAGAGGTCTGGAAAGAGGCGAACGTACAACCGATCCCCAAGCAGGGGGATCGATCCGATCCAGACAACTATCGACCCATAGCTGTCACCTCAGTCATTTGCAAGGTGCTTGAGCTTATTATCAATAAGCAGCTTATGCGATACCTAGAGGATCACTCGCTAATCAATGATCGGCTTTATGGCTTCAGGCCAAAACAATCAACGGGTGACCTCCTGGCATTCGTCACGCATGTATGGGGTGAGGTTATGGAAAGGTACTGCGAGTCCTTGGCTATTAACCTGGACATCGCCAAAGCTTTCGATAGGGTCTGGCATGCTTCGCTCCTTTCCAAGCTTCCGGCATATGGTCTACCTCCTCAACTGTGCAGCTGGATTGCCAGTTTTTTAAACGAGCGCCGAGTGCGGGTCCTCTGCGATGGCCAGGCTTCTCGCTTCTTGCAAGTGAATGCCGGGGTACCACAGGGGTCCGTACTATCACCAACTCTCTTTCTTCTGCATATCAATGATATGCTTTCCCTCGGGAACATTCATTGCTATGCAGATGACAGCACACTGCACGGGAGTTACTCGGTTCGTCGGACGGCGGGGCGATCTGAGATTGAGGAGGAGAGACGACGACTCGTGGGTGATCTCGACCGTAACCTCGACAGTATTTCCCAATGGGGTGCCGAGAACTTGGTCGAGTTCAATGCCCATTAAACACAGGCGTGTGCATTTACTGCGAAAAAATCCCCTTTCCTTCCCCTACCCACTCTTCAGAATGCAATATTACTAATGAAGGACAATCTAGACATCCTTGGCATAGACGTTCGTCGAGAGCTCAATAACACAAACTACATTGAGATATGTATTGGGCTAGCTTCGCGGAAACTAGGAATACTGAACAAGGTAAAGCGATTCTTTACACCGCACCAGAGGTGTCTGCTGTACAAAACGCAGATTAGACTCTGCGTCGAATACTGCTCTCACCTCTGGGACGGGTCCGCGAAGTATTTGCTGGACGCTCTCGACGCTATGCAGCGACGCGCTTGTCACATTATAGACTGTCTGGAGATAACGTGAAGCTTTGAGCCGCTAGCTCAGCGCCGAACAATCGCTTCCTTGGCCGCGTTCTACCGTATTTACCACGGTGAGTGTTCTGAAGAGCTCTTCAACCTTATCCCACCCTCTCCCTTCCGATCCCGAACAACGCGTGCCGGGCAGAGATGTCTCTCTCATACCGTGGAAACCGTACGTGGAACGCCCTGCCTGCGCACGTGTTTCCTCCAACATATAACCCTGGGTTCTTTAAGCGAAGCGTGAAGAGGCACATCACTGGGTCGTCAAGTTGAGTGCCACTCTCCATAGTATTCCTGTGTACTGTGAGAGTCGCCCACAATCGCCAGAGCTTACCATCAGGCGGGTGGCGTCAATTCGTCGACCTGAATATAAAAAATAAAAATTAAGTTAGGTATAGTTGAAATTGCGTTAAATAAAATTAAAGAAGTTAATAATATTTGCTTAATTAATATCCTGGTAGGTACGAATAAGTGATCTATTTGAGACGGCTACCTCAGAGAACGGAACCCGGGAGGTTCGATCCGGCTTGTAGAAATATTTGCACGGTCCGCTTGTAATGGCTTGTATTAATTTCGAAGTTTAAATAGTTTTCTACAGAAGTATAAGGTAAGTAACTACTAGGACTGCGTAATGGCACAAAATAAGATAGTAGTAGTGGTCTCAAACAGTCTGCAAAATATATAACAATTCAAAAAATAATTTCACACCATCAATCAGTTTTTACAAGTCAATCCTTACCACTTCTATCCCGTGTGTTCCGGAAAATTGGAATTTTAGCGCCCTTTTATTCTGACTGATCGCACTAAGCTCCATACAATTTGGCAACCATCTTTGATTGGTGTACGTAACCGGATATCCTGCCGAGGTTATCATTTTCTTCCTTCATTGAACGAATGAATCCTTTTATCGTATTTCAGGGTAGATTTGGGTTACTGAGTTATTTACTTGAGATAGAGGATATTTTAGGTTAACGAGATAAAATACCAGTAGTTACGTTCTTTCAGTTAATACTTTTTTGTTTGGTAAGTATGTCATGTATTAAAGTGGTAATATGCGGTATAGCATATTAGTATTAGGTAAGTACACACACACACACACATATCACACCTATATTCCCGAAGGGGTAGGCAGAGGTGCACTACACACCCACAATTTGCCAGTATTTTTAATTCCACGTATAAAGTCCACGGCCTATTGCCGTCACCGGGCACATTTATAATGGGCCCAATGTCAGACAAGTAAACGTCTATGTCGTGCTGGGTAGCCAAAGGTTAGAATTTGTTTTTTTTTTTTTTTTTTTTTTATTTTTGGTTCGCCAAATTGACGCCGCCCGCCTGGTGGTAAGTCGTGACGACGTCTAGCGATTGTGGGCCACTCTCTCAGCACACATTACTATTGAGAGTGGCCCTCAACTTGACGACCTACTGATGTGCCTCTTCACGCTCCGCTTAAAGAACCCAGGATTATATGTGGGAGGAAACACGTGCACAGGCAGGGCGTTCCAGGCCACTATCGTTCGGCAGAGAAACGAACGTTTAAAACGTTCGGTTCTCGCGAACATGCTATCCACTGTGTGGGGGTGGCATCTCTGCCCGGTACGAGTCGTTCGGGATCGGAAGGAAGAGGGTGGGATCAGATTGAAGAGCTCTTCAGAACACTCGCCGTGGTAAATACGGTAGAATGCGGCCAAGGAAGCTATTGTTCGGCGCTGAGCTAGCGGCTCAAGGCTTCCCGTTACCTCCGGACAACCTATAATACGGATAGCCCGTCGCTGCATAGCGTCGAGAGCGTCCAGCAGATACTTCGCGGAGCCGTCCCAGAGGTGAGAGCAGTATTCGACGCAGGGTCTAATCTGCGTCTTGTACAGCAGACACCTCTGGTCCGGTGTAAAGAATCTCTTTACCTTATTCAGTATTCCTAGTTTCCGCGAAGCTAGCCCTATACATCTTTCGATGTAGTTTTTATTATTGAGCTCTCGACGAACGTCTATGCCAAGGATATCAAGGTTGTCCTTCATTGGTAATAATGCATTCTGAAGAGAGGGTAGGGGAAGGAAAGGGGATTTCTTCGCAGTAAATGCACACGCCTGTGTTTTGCGGGCATTGAACTCGACCAGGTTCTCGGTACCCCATTGAGAGATACTGTCGAGGTTACGGTCGAGATCAGCCACGAGTCGTCGTCTCTCCTCCTCAATCTCAGATCGCCCCGCCGTCGGACGAACCGAGTAACTCCCGTGCAGTGTGCTGTCATCTGCATAGCAATGAATGTTCCCGAGGGATAGCATATCATTGATATGCAGAAGAAAGAGAGTTGGTGATAGTACGGACCCCTGCGGTACCCCGGCATTCACTTGCAAGAAGCGAGAAGCCTGGCCATCGCAGAGGACCCGCACTCGGCGCTCGTTTAAAAAGCTGGCAATCTAGCTGCACAGTTGAGGAGGTAGACCATATTCCGGAAGCTTGGAAAGGAGCGAAGCATGCCAGACCCTATCGAAGGCTTTGGCGATGTCCAGGCTAATAGCCAAGGACTCGCCGTGCCTTTCCATAGCCCCACCCCAGACATGCGTTACGAATGCCAGAAGATCACCCGTTGATCGCTTTGGCCTGAAGCCGTATTGTCGATCATTGATTAGCGAGTGATCCTCTAGGAATTGCATGAGCTGCTTATTTATAAGGAGCTCAAGCACCTTGCAAATGACTGAGGTGACAGCTATGGGTCGATAGTTGCCTGGATCGGACCGATCCCCTTTCTTGGGGATCGGTTGTACGTTCGCCTCCTTCCAGACCTCCGGCACGAGCCCTGAAGAGTATGACAGGCGGTACAGACGCGTTAATACTGGAGACAACTCAGCTGCACATTTTCGTAGCACCACCGCCGGAATGCCGTCAGGGCCACTGGCTTTCCGCGTGTCGAGTGACCGCAGCACTGCCCGTACATCACATTGCCTGATAACAATATCAGGCATTGTGTGGCCACAGTTGGCGATGGCGGGGGGCGGCAGGCCACGGTCGTCGACCCGGGAATTAGCCGCAAAGAGGTCTGCGAGCATATCCGCTTTCTCTTGGGCTTTGTGAGCCAGTGTTCCATCTGGGTAACGCAGCGGTGGCAGCGAGGGCTGACAAAAGTTAGATTGCACGGCTTTGGCCAGTTGCCAGAATCCACGGCTGCCCGTGGGATGGGAAGTGAGCTCCTGACCAAGCCGCGCGACGCGCTGGGCATCCGCTCTCTTAAAGGCCCTCTTACTCGACTTTGTGGCCCGGTTGTACGCTGCTTTGAGGTGGCCCACGTTTGGGTCGCGCACAGCCCGGGCCCTGATCCAGGCGCGATTTGCCGACTGTTTTTGTCGAACAGCTTTGGCACAATCTCGCCCGAACCAGGGACGGGCTCTGCGGATACTGGCGACATCAGTGAAAGGGATGTAATAATCCATCCCTAAACTGATCTCGCCAGCAATAGCAGAAGCACTATCCGAAGGAGCCTTTCCTACAAAGCAGCGCTGGCTCCAGGGGACGGACGCAAAATAATCGCGTAGACCGTCCCAATCCGCTGACGAGTAGTGCCATAGTCGTCGTGACGTTTGTACAGGACGTGCAGGAGGTGACACCTTCATGCCAGCGTGAACAACACAGTGGTCGGAACTACCCAGTGGGGCTCCTACCGAAACACTGTACTGGGCTGGGCGACTCGTCAGCAGTAGATCCAGCAGAGCGGGCGCGTGATCTGACCTGTCTGGTATCCGGGTGATCCCGCATACCATCTGGGTCAGACCGTGGGAGAGAGCGAACGCATGGGCGGCTCTACCCGCATGATCAGTCTTGAGGGACCCCAGCCATTCAATGTGATGGCCATTGAAGTCCCCCAGAAACACTAGGTCAGCGTTCGGGAACCGCACCTGCGCTTCATCAGCCGTCTCGCTGAGGTACTGGAAGAGCTTTGTTGTCTCAGAATCCCCTGTGTGGGATCGGTAGACGCACACGTAGATCTGGCTCATAGAGCCATGGTCTACGTGCAGCCAAAGGACGGAATTGGAGGGGTTCTCTAGGCAGCTCAACCGGCGGCAGCAAACATCCGCCCTAACGAACACGCACACCCCGGCTTTGTCTCGAAATTGTTCCTCGATGACATAGCCGGGGTAACACAGGTAAGACGTGTCGTCAGGGCGGCGTATTTGTGTCTCCGTGAGGAACATCACAGCGGGCCGTGCCGTCTCAAGGTGGTGGTGGACGGTATCGAGGTTCGCATGGAGTCCACGGACGTTAGTGAACACCACCTCGAAATGTGAAGTTGTGGGGTTTCCTAGGGCCGCTGTGTAACGTTTATTTCTTTTTTGTTGCACTGCCATTGTAGATTTTGAAGAAGCGTGAAGACACGGTGACATTTGGTGCAGCAGTAAGTGACAAAGCGCAGGGGCTAGCTTTGTCTAGAACCGTGTGGTTAGGTCGGAGCCGACTCGCCGGACGGAAGGGCTCCCAAACCCCCCTGATGCAAGGCCGCCGCTACCCCACACCGGTTACCACCCGGAGCGGCGATCCCACATCAGGATTATGTGCAACATGTGGGGCAGCCTCCTGGGGTGGTTGGCCCCAGGCGGGCCCCATGACTGTGTTGCGGGCGGCCGCGGCAACGCCGTTGCTAAGGGTCTCCCTGGCCGGCGAATCGACCCACACCACCCATACTAGACTCCGTTTCGCCCCCACTGGTCCCATGCCTGCTGCACCATACATCGCCCCGGGCCCGGCGGTGCAGCTGCTGAACCCCTAACGCAACCCTGCCTGGGCTGGGTTACTTGGGGGGCTTTAGCACAGCTGCACGGTGGTACCCCCCCGGACCAACACTGTTGTACCACCTGGTACCCACGTAGGGGCCGAAGCCACTCCATAGGTACCGTAAATTAACGAGCCTCGTCCGTTTATCAGCAGGTGCGCCACTAGCAGGTGAGGTCGCTGGGGCCCTATAGATGTTGGTAGAGCCCCTTTGCACCCCTAAAATTGTAAATAACACTACCTTTTTAGGAATAACAATAGATTCTAAATTACAATGGGGTGACCATATCACCATTTTAGCTAATAAGCTTAGCTCTGCTGTATGCTGTGAGACGGATTAGGCAGTTGACAGATGTAGCTACTGCTAGGCTAGTTTACTTTGGTTACTTCCATAGCTTGATGTCCTATGGAATACTACTTTGGGGAAATGCAGCAGACATAGAAACAATTTTTATATTACAAAAGAGGGCAGTCCGTGCCATTTATTGTTTAGGTAAGAGAGATTCTCTTAGGGAGCGATTTAAAGATATTAATGTTTTAACTGTAGCTTCCCAATATATAAAGTAAGTGACGTTACAGACAGAAATCTACGTAATAAAAATAAACTACTCCCTCCGTGTTATCGGCTTAGCAAGGTTAGTCATTCTTTCAAGGGGGAAGGTATACGCTTTTATAATAAATTGCCTGAATCGGTCCTTTGTATGCCCGACAATAAATTTAAAACCTTTATAAAGACCACTTTATGTCTAAAAGCATATAATCAACTGTCTTATAAGACAGTTGATTACCTTAACGATAAAAGTGTCTGGCTTGAGCATGGCGCAGGCGCCTCCTAAAATGCAGTAATTGTAGCAAATTTTGTACATTAGGTGACCATAATTTTTTTTGTTGCATTATACACACTTTTGGATTTTGACACGAGACCAATGTACATTCGTCCACATTTAGTCTTAAGAAAATGTGTAAATGAGTCAATTATTGAAAAAGAGTGACTGAGAGTTTTATTGCCAGGTTCTTTCTCTCGGTTCTACTTACTACTTTGCGAATCTGGTAGTACATGTAAATATAGAAGCAATGACATTTTTTTTATTTTAAGTACTTACTGACGTTTGTAAGAGCCATTTAGTGACCTATACAAATAAATAAATCATTTCATTTCATTTCATTTCGGGTTATGTCCAAAATGGCCGAATGAATTTAATAAAAGTAGCAGCTATATTGTTATTTTGAAAAAAAATTAAACCTGTTGCCTTGCGATGAAATGTTGATGAAAGGCAACAAAATCTTACACGTAAGATTTTGTTGCCTTTCATCGTGTGCCAGCTGCTATGGCATAGCAAATTACAGTCCTGGACGTCTTGGACTATTAGGTAAGTACTGGGTTTAAATATGCGTGATACGTAATAAATACCGTAGCTAACGGGTTAAAATGGAAAAAAAAATAACTATACAATTTAGTTACTTTATTTACGTAAACTTCCAGCATAAATGTAGGAGGCGTTAGCATTGGCATCAAGCCCTCGATGAAGTATCTAGGGATCGTACTTTATAGCCGATGGAATTTCGGACCACATTTCCGAAGATTGGTCCCCAAGGTGACACAGGCATCGGTCGCGCTTTCGCGACTGATGCCCAACCTAAAGGGACCCAACGCTTTCTGCAGGAGACTGAACCTGGGGATCGTGCGGAGTATGGCCCTATACGGAGCTCCCGGATGGGCAGCGAGGTTGACGGCCAATAACTCAACGCTCCTTAATAGACCGTTGACCTTGGCTGTCAAAACAATAAGGACGTACCGCACGATCTCCGGAGAGGCTGCATGTCTCATAACCGGTACCCCTCCATGGGACCTGGAAGTCCTTGCGTCATTGTTCCAATGGCGCAAGAAGACGCTGGAGCGGGACCACAGGCCTGCGTCTCGAGAAATTGAGGACCAGCGGTCCCAACTCCGCCAGGATCTCATGGAGTCATGGAGGGTACGACTTGTTGACTTGAGGGTACGATCGTTACCGGGCATGGATGCTTCGGTAGCTATCTGTTTCGCATCCATTGTGAGGTTACACCCCGGTGTCAATGTTTTTGTGTGTTTCCGATGACGACATTGCACTCCACACGCTGGTGGAGTGCTCAGCGTGGGCAAGTCAGCGCCGGGACCTCGTAGTGGGTCTGGGCTCGGATACCCTCTCGCTGGAGACCATGCTTCAAGCCATGGTCTCCAGCGGGATTAGGTGGAACACGGCCTTGTCCTTCTGCGAGCAAGTCATGCTCGCGAAGGAGGCGGCCGAGATGGAGAGGGAGCGTACCCTCCCCGCCGAGTTCCGTAGTCAGCGGCGAGGGCGCCGCAGACTCATCTACGCCCAAGGCCATCGATAAAACCCTACCCCAACGACGCGGGATTCTCATCCCGACCTAACCCCCGCAGAGACCACAGAGGTGGTCAAAGTCCGCCGGGCGCCACTGGAAATACCTTCTGCTTGTAACCAGACTCGCCCGGCAACGGACGTTAGAGCGGCCGCGGCCTTAGGCTCCGGAATGTAAAAAAAAAGTACCGATAAAAAATATGAAATTCTAAAATAAAAAAACTATTTACCCCAATACGCTTTGTTAAATGAGGCTATGTCAAAAGTATCCCCTAACGTCACACTTTAGGGGTGTGTCTAGAAAGTGACATGTACAGGGTTGATTAGCTAAGTATGGCAAAATAACGACAAACCCATAAAATACAATTCCAAAAATAAATGACATTTTCATTAAATGTTTTCCAGAAGTAATCACTTACCCATTCTTATTTTACGCAATAAATTGGGAATATTTTTGGCACGTGTTCCAACCTACTCGTTAAAAATAATGAGATCGGTTTTCGGTGATAAATAGGCTTCGCGGTTTCATATTTATATCCATAGATTTTAGTTAGACCTTTCGTAATAATTGTTGTTTGAAAGTTTGGAACTTTCTCTTATACTTTTTTTTTTTTTTTTTAATTTCGCGGCCCAAGGCCGCGGCTGCTCTAACGTCCGTTGCCGGGCGTCTCTGGTTACTGGCAGAGGGTATGTCCAGTGGCGCCCGGCGGACTTTGACCACCTCTGTGGTCTCTTCGGGTGTTGGGTCGGGACGAGAGTCCCGCGTCGTTGGGGGAAGGGTTTTATCCCGCGTCAGTGAGTGAATCTGGTTGCGTGCTATGGGGCAAAGGCCCCGCAGCACGCAACCCTTCTAGCCTGCTTCTGTAAGGACGGCGGATGGCGATCCCGCCGTCCTCAGGCCCCGATCATGGAGGTCGATAGTCTTGGGCGTAGTCGCGGAGTCTGGGGCGCCCTGGCCGCCGACTACGGAACTCGGCGGGGAGGGTACGCTCCCTCTCCCTCCCGGCCGCCTCCTTCGCGAGCATGACTTGCTCGCAGAAGGACACGGCCGCGTTCCACCTACTCCGGCTGGAGACCATGGCTTGAAGCATGGTCTCCAGCGAGAGGGTATCCACGCCCAGACCCACTACGAGTTTCTCTTATACTTAGGTATTATCATTATTATAAAAGAGTTTTTACCCATGCCAAAATTGTAATACCGACTTATTATGTAGTCGTATTTTGAATATTTTGATCTATTCATAATTTTTTATAAGTAAAGTTTGTTGGTTAGGGCACCATATAATAACGTCTATAAAATCGGCATGGCGATCTTGATAATATTTGGTGCGATCTCAGATTGAGACCGTGGGCAGTATGCATTACCTATTTGGGTATTATACTTTTTGTCCATTTCCATGTCCAGTGGGTGGAAATCTATATCGGGACAAACGTATCAAGAAAGACAAGAATTTGATTCTGCGTTCTACGTGCGAAATGTTCGCTTGTTTATTATGATACCTATCTATTATAATAAGCTCAACAAAGTATCAATATTCTTGTAGAATAGAATTCGTAAAAGATTAATGTTGGACTTATTTAAGTACAACGACTTTATTGTTATGAAATTTATTCAGTTAAAAACTTTCTATTATTCATCCATCATGCAAGCTATGACTATGTGACACGTTTGCCTTTTAGTATTCATGAATATAAAGAAAATGTCTCAATCGTAAAATATCTAAACTTACTGATGTGCTTAGTGTGTAAGGTAGTAAGATACCTCTATTTCTAGATGAGTGAAACAAAGCAAGGTCTGACTGTCCCGAAGAGGCCACACAGGTGGCCAAAGTCCGCCGGGCGCCACTGGAAATGCCTTCAGTGTCACCAGAGACGCCCGCAGCAATGGACATGGGAGCGGCCGCGGAATTAAAAAATGTCTTACTGTTTGTGTGGGTATTATTGAAGTATAGGTACTATGATGTTAGCAGTACTAGTTACACTACTACCTATTATTTTTTTTTATATGTCAGATCGCCAAATTGGAAAATGGAACGCCGTTGCGACGTCTGGCGATTGTGGGTGACTCTCACAGTACGCAATATGTACAATTAAGAGTGGCCCTCAACTTGGCGACCTAGTGATGTGCCTCTTCACGCTCTGCTTGAAGAACCCTGGGTTGTACCTATTCTATGCTTGTACTACCTTCATACTTATCCATAAAAAAAAATGTAATTTCAACTTAATCAGTAAAGTATTTGAGGTACTTACATAAATTTTTATTTTTTATTTTTTTCTGCCTGTCTGTTTATGCTCGACTAGGAACGACTGAAACGATTTTAACAAGACTTTGACTGGCGAATAGCTGATGTAATAAGGTATAACATAGGCTAACTCTTAACCCGGGAATGTATTTCAACGGGAATCGGGAATTATTTATACAAATGCCGCGAGCGTCTGCTAGTAGGTACCTACATACCTATTAATAATCACACCTATTTGCCGGAAACAGGCAGAGTCATATTTATACGCCTTGACGCTTGACTATTATGTACATAAAAAGTTTTGTACCAGTCAGTTTTATCAGCTTTAGCAGAGCTTATAATTTAATACAGGCTTATGATGATTTGTGTAATGTTCTAAACAAGAAATAATATCCAAACATTTTTACAACAATGATATGAAACGAAGTTTGCATAAATATAGTAAGAAAATTGTCTACAAACGAGATATTCAACACTCCTTACAATTTTTTGACAGGAGACGAAATATTTTTTTATCAAATATAGAGAATACACCTTCAGCAAAACTATTTCAGGTAGGATGAAGATTACACCAGCCTGATCCAGTTGAATGTAGCTCATTACGTGGTGTGCACACAAACTTAAACGGTGGAAGTAATTTATGTGTCCTTTCGACATGCATAGTAACTGTAAAGTGCTACTGGTGTTCCGCTTTACAATTAGTATTAGTGCCTATAAATTGTAGTATTTGTAGATTATGCGGAGCATTAAGGCTTTAAATAAATGTATTTAGCTATACTAATTCATTGAGCAAGGAAATAACAAGCCTGAGTTCCTGAGACGTAACGATCAGATTCTGATATTTATCGATATTATTTATTTAATCTAATTAAATTAACTGTATGGACTTTAATTGGGCTGTGCATAGCACAGCACACACATATTTTTTTTTCAAAATTACAATATTGCTGCTATTTTTTTTTAATTTATTCGTCCATTTTGGACATAACCCATTATATGTGTGCCCGGTAATGGCAATAGGCTTGCCCTCTATTACGTGGGACTAAAAATACTGGCAAACTGTGGGTGTGAAATGCACCTATGCCCACCACTTCGGGGATATAGTCGTGATATGTGTGTGTGTGTGTGTATAATTAAATTAAACCGCTATCTATACAGGCTGTACATGATGTTATTTACCTATTCGCAGCTTTATAGTTTAATATTGAGTGTTGGTCCATCGTGTGTTAACTCTAGTGGAAGCTAATGTAAATGCAGCTTGTCACCACAAACCATGAGCTATATGATGTCTTCTCCGGGTTAGCCGCAGTCATGCACTTTGAAGACCTGTACGAGGCAATGTCAGAAAGCGATTCGCGTTGCAGAACATTGAGCCAAGACGATATAACACAAAAAAATAGTTTTGCCCATCGACACGAGAAGTAAAAGATAGTTTTATTATGAAAAAGACTTAAAACAGCCTTGGTCGAACCGTCCATGCTCCGGCTGCAGCAGCTAAAGACGCGGCGGGCAGGAAACGGGAGAAATACGCCGCAATGGAGCCGCTTTATTTATTTGTATCCGTAGCGGTGAAGACCTTGGGCAGTCGGGGCTCCGAAGCCAAGACCTTCGTCGTGGATGTAGGACGGAGAATTATGGAGAGTACCGGTGACTCTCGCTCCGGGTCGTTCCTGGTGCAAAGGTTGTCCATTGCCATTCAGCACGGGAACGCTGCTAGCATCATGGGCACTTTTGCGCTAGAAATGATACAGGACGAGTATAATGATTATGTTTCGTCTGATTGTGCTATTGTATCTGTGTAAACATGTAAAAAAAATACAATACGTCTCAAAATTTAGAACAGTTGATTTATACTACAATCATAAATCATGCTCAAGTAAACGATATTCAATATAGTGCCACACACATTGTTACTGTATGAAAACTTTAATAAATCACAAATTAAGCTCCGTAACGAATAAGCGATGGGGTTTTTCAAATAATTTTCTAAAGCCTAGATAAATTTACTAACACGCGATGCAATTTCAAAGCTAGCATGTCGACCGTTGCGATGCCCTTTGTGAGGATGGGGAGACTCTTAGACATTTAACGGTCAACTACCAAGTATTATTATACTATTGAAGAAATACGAGCGATTTTTCCCCTGTTTTGATTTGTACTGTACAGCGATGGAAAAAATCGATATCACCAAGGGTTATAGTGATTTATTATACATTTAACATAGGTGATACAGAGGTATAAACTAAAAACGGGTTAGCAATATTTTTGTACTTACAAAATAGATTTGTTACAGTTAAAATCGATTCACTCATAACGGGAAGAATAGTTATTTAGTTTTTTATTATTATGTAGGTACACGCCTAGAAGTAATTCCATTCAATAAAGCCCGGCCTAGTGAGTGAGGGTCCACGCATAAGATAGGGTTCCGTAGTTATCCATAAAAGCCTCCTGATCTAACAGAGTCATACCATACGTTATAGTTTTCCTTTTAAGTACATTACATGGATTATCATCATGATTTTTTTCAGATTCTTCACGCTAGTCGTTTAGATTTTAGAGGGAGAGAAGTGGGGGTCCCGCCCTGCTTTCGCAAAAATATGCTCTTTAAAGCTAAATATCTCGCAATTGAGTGGTGACGTGGGAAAAAATCATCCCCACTTTACGCATAGGTACCCCAAAAAAATTCAAGTTTCTAATGCTGAAGACGGACGGACATGACGAAACTATTAAGGGATCCGATTTTTTTTTAATACGGAACCCTAATAAAGGTAATAATTATAAGGGTTTTAAGGCTGCTCAATACTTTATAAACTTTACTTCGTATTCAATGTTCCTGGACCAAATCGAAAGTCCATAGGTTACTTTATTATTACAAAAATCACAAGTTCTGAATCGGTTCGGTAAATTGTTCGCTGTTGTTAGAAACTTGTAATTGAATATACTGTATAACAGAAGGGTGCGCGCTTAATAATAAGCGTCGAATTATAAAGGGCGCTCAACAGATAACCATACAGAAACATGAGGGGTGAAATAATAATTTATGCTACAAGAAAATTGGTGGTGTTGATGATTAAATGTATTGATTTTATATCTCGATGATATTAAATAAACAAAAATTAAAAAATAAAAATTATTTATTTCAGGTTATTTTAACCCATATTGAACAAATTATATCAAAATTAAATTATTGGAAAATTAAAATTAAAACAAATATAAATCAAAATATCGGTTATCTTAGTAATGCGACCTGGGAACAAACTGCCTTCGACATTGAATACACAATATGAACCCTCTAAGGGCTGGTCGTCATTTTGGTTACTAGCTATCAATGTGCCATCTAAATGCACGACATAGTCCTCCACTACTTCTGGTAGTGTATGAGGTGTAGATTCTATAGTGATCTCATCTCCTAGTTCCAAGAAATGATCTTCGGTTAGTAGGTATTCCTCCACGGTTTCTGATATTGCTGGTGTAGTCAACTTATTTATATCATGTTTTTTTCTGTATCTAAATTTATGGAAATATCTTCTTGTCTTTTAGTCTTTTTTATTCTTGGTAATTCATGTATCTCAGCACAGACAACTACTTGTTCCTGTTGTGTGTTTAAAGCTTCTTGTTCTGATACTTTAGTTTTTTTGTTAACTTTACCTTTATTTGTAGATCCTTTAGGCCTCCCTCTTTTTTAACCCTCAGTCACTGGTTTTTCTTTAATTTCTTTTTCTCTATTTTTCTGGTACTTTTCTACTTCTTCGGCTGAAACGCTTTTACCAGCTGTCACAGGCAACTGAAATTTTCTTGCTTTCCCTACTACATTTAGATCAGATTGCCTGACTTCTTCTATAAAGTTAACAAAACTATCAGCTACTAATTCTCGTACTTGCGTTTCAGATGTATATGTAGGCAGTTTGCTTAAAACGGTTTGTGGAGAAAAAGGGTACAAACCACAGCTCTTAAAACCGGCTTTCATGTTTTCAGCGGAAGTGACTTTGATATTTTCCAAAGTAGTTTTAATAAGCTGTGCAAACAGAGACTTTGGCAAAGCTAATACCTTTTTCCCTCTACTTGTATTGCGATAGCTATCTAATACTTTTTCGCCATGCAGTTTTAAGGGGAGAAAAACCAACCAAGTTTTAAGGGGAGACTAACCCACATCCAGAGGTTGTAGTAAATGAGTAGAGTCAGGTAGAATCAGGCATATATATAAAAGCTATATTATGAGCTTCACATAAACGCAATGCTTTCGGAGAAATGTGTGCACTCAAATTGTCGCAAAGCAATATTTTTTTACCGTCATCCTTGTCAACGTAAGGCAAAAAGTGGTTTTCCAGCCAATCCTCGAAAATTTACTGATCAATCCATCCAGATTGTGAAACTGACATTCTGGAACCAGGTGGAGCTTGAGATAACCAGTCCGACCATAACTTTTTGCCTTTAAAAACAAAAAATGGTGGCATCATATCACCATTGGCATTTCCGCAAAATATGACAGTATTTAGGGGATTTCGATGAGTTTTTAACTATCTCAGGATTGCGACAATCCCTACGAAATAATAGCTTCTTCTTACCTGGATCGTCCTGAAAACCTGTTTCGTCCATATTATAAATATTTTTAGGTGAAACTCCTTCTATTTCTTCTTTAATTTTGTTAAAAAACTCGTCAACTTGTTCTCGATTTACTTGAGCTCTTTTTCTAGGAATTTTATGTCCTACTTTTTCTTTTATCTCAGGATGTCTCTCTAAAAATAATGTACCCCACTCATAGCCTGGCATGTTATCCTTAAATTGAGGTACAATTTTGTTGTTCTTTGTCAAAAAATTACATACAATAACTCGAAAATCAAGCATACTGCAAGGAATACCCAAATCGGCCATCATAAGAAGATGTGAAACGAAAGTGTTTTCTTCTTCGTCAGTAAATATTTTAGGTCTACCCACATTCTTGTCATGCTTTTCTTTTAATTTATAAAATAATGTCACAGGGGGTATTTTATATAATTTGGCTGCACCTATTCGCGACATGGCTCCTGATTTTACTTTTTCTATAGCTTCTTGAAGAATCTCAGGCGTGTAATTACTTTTCTTTCCATATTTTCTCACACCAGGCTTTACTTTCTCAGATTTTCTCGGCATTCTTCACCCTAAATTAAATACCCTAACTAAAAAGTTTAAGTTTCGGGTAACATTGAACGATTCAAAGTTACCCAATATTCACACATTTTGAAAGTACATTAGAAAAGCCTAAAGTTAAAGTCACATCTTGTATAATAAAATTGAAGGCGAAAACATAAACAACAAGAAAAGTCAAAATCTCACCTGTTTTAAACAGCTTTTAATTTTTTTTTTTACAAATATAATCTCTCCAACGTACATCCGATAAAAAACGTATTCAGAAAGGGCGGCTAAAAGTAAAATTCTAGTTTGACAGATGTCATTTTTTTTTGGAGTTGCTTCCTTGGTATTATGTCGTTCCGTTTCACTTAGTAATTTGGATATCTTTCAACATTTTTGCCAAGAAAAAAATAAGTTATGTACGCGAAAGGTTTTATTCAAAGTTAGACCTAAATTCAAAGTTACCCAAGATGACTGTAAATCAAAAATAAAATAATAATAATGATAAAATAACATAATTATACACAATAAAATCCTATATTATTAAAACAGTCTTTTCATCGGGCACTGTTGTACATGTCTTTGACAGCAGTGCCTGATGTAAGGATTAAAAATATTTTTCAAACGAATAGGTAAACGATCATTTGGGCCCAGATGTTTTGGCTGGGAATATTTTTAGCCATGCCAAATTTTTCAGAGCACAATTGTTTATAATGTTGGATTGAAAGTTGTGTGTCGTTGTTTAAACTTGAGACAGCCTTAGGATTAGGTTAGATTAAATTTGATGGACTATGAATTATTTAGTTGATGGGCTTAATGGGCGAAATTATTTCATAATTTTCCAGTTTTAATTTTGAATTGTTTTAATTAAAGTTTGAATTAATAATGGGGATGAGGAAAACGTGTTTCGTTGACAGGGGATTCAAAAGATGGATGGCCATTAGGAAGTCATTATCTTAAGACAATTAAATAATTTGTATTATTATCTAGCGCTTGGAAATAAATTTTGTAATACACTGCCATCTGGCAGCGAATAGCAGAAACCTAATACTTTTTTTACTCTGACGCTAGATGGTGTTAGTGGTGTCGTGCGCAAGCGCATATTGTGTGGACTTGTACTTAATTTCTTTTTTTAATTTGGTTACCTAAGAAATTCTATGATGATAATTAAATTGTCTTCGAATTTTACTACCAACCATTTGCTATTTTAGATTTATTTTATCCTGTTCATTATTTTATTTACATTTTTAATCGAATTGTTTCGAGGTTTTATTGATTTCTATCGAATAATTCTTTATCTCAGTATTTATTAGGGTAGTGTATAGGTAAAAAGACAATAGGTGAGACGCATTTGTGTGAGTGATCACGAAAAGTAGAGCAAAAAGGCTGTGTGTAGCTGTGTGTAAAACAAATCACATTATACGTTCACATACGTGCACTCACACAAATGCAAAGCTCAGCTTACGCCTTTTTACCTATACTTCAATCACAGTTTAAGTTCGTTTGGATCCCAATGATCTTTGAAGGGGTTACTGTACCCTCTATTATGTTCTTTTACTATACAAATTATTAAAATATGGATACACGATATTATTCTAATAGGTTTACCTATTTATCTGACAAAGTTCATAGTAGGTAACCTAACTACCATGAATTTTGTCACCTACTTCAAATCTGTACTCACATAATGTGCCTATCTTAAATCTATTACAGAATAATAAAGTTATAAAACTAGTTTTCGAGCAATTCAAAATGAAGTTTACATTCATAAACGGATACCCTTCCATTTTTATAACACAATTGTCATGTTTGTTTTTTATGTTAATTTTGAGTTCCGCCGCGTGTAATTGGATCCGAGCCGTGCTGGGCTCCGTGAAATCACTAATCTGACTAATTCTGACAGCCATATGTCACTGTTTAACGACCACGGTGGCGGCAATCTCAAGAATGACTTCTCAGGAATACGGAGATGTTAAAGGAAAAAAAATATTATGCTCGCGTTGGACTCCATAACAATAAAAAGAAATGAGTCATGCATACCAGAGATAAGTATTAAATTGTTTGATCATGTCATTGAGCAGGTGCAGGTCATAACAGGAGTTAATGGATAGAATTAAGTGTATTCTTTTATAAACTAAAACTATAAGTACGTGCTTGAGCAAGTTGCAAAAATCAATATATCTACCAGCAGTCTATACCGCTACGGAATCTGTAAACTGAGGCTCGAAGTAACCGTACCTAGTTTATTTGTAAAACTTTATTAGTAATTCAATTAAATCAAACACAGTTTACTTTGTAAACCTTACCAAGCTTTATCTTTGTAAATAGTATCACTTGTTTCTTTTAAAACTAGTACGGCGTCTTGCGCGGTGCTTCGCAACGCACCATGCCATAGGTTTTGGCCTATAACTTTTGACCCCTTAGGGCTAGGTCAAATTTTCGATTTTTTGTCTTGCCTCCAGATTGAGGGCTTTGTTTGAGGGATTGAGGCATCATTGGAGCATAAGTAGTTCTCGAGAGCTAAGGGGGACATTCCCCATTTCTATATATAGATCTAGTTCTGGTTAGTTTATTTAATTTAGATCGTGCGAACCAAGCAGTAGTGGAAATATTTTTTTCATGTGCATGATCATAGTTGAAACAGTATGATTTTATACCTATTCTTAGGTTTGATGGAAGTACCAATCTGTATTATTTAAAATTCACGTTTATTAAATTACCTTTCAAACTTAAATTCCCTTGAAGAGGATTTCAAATATTAGAATTGTAAAAGTAGCCACTCAAATAAAAAACAATCATCCAAAGTTTTTACATTTGACTTACAAACTATAAATATACGTCTATTTTGTCTTTAACGTCAAACAAATAGACTGTCTTATTATTCTACAACGGAGACATAAATGTATTATAAATAACACCTGAACATAAAACATACCGTATGCAAGAACAAGAACTCAGTATGTAAGATATCTTATGCATATTGCAAGACTTTCTTACACATATTCTTCTCCGAAACAAAGGTAAAGCTTTTTTATTTTAGATTGATATCTTGTATTTATCATTGTGAATGACAGCCGTGAAAATGCTAATGTGATACGACTGTAATAAGCATAATACGATGTTATTATAACCAGCATAACGTGTAAAGTGTTTTTATTCGGTATCGGGAAAAGTATAACTAATGGTAGAAAACTTTCTAAATAGCAAGATGATGCCGATGCTGATGCCCGCAGCCTCTTTCACGTGGAATGCATATTGTTGCATAATAGTATGTTATGTATCTAATATGACGATAACTATTTTCCTGCCTTCCATTTTGATGAAACAAAGCCTTAGATAAAAACAAAAATAAAATATACCTTTTACAAGTTTGGGTTTTTTATTTACCCATACTTCTTTACCTTATTGTTTTTTTTAAATGTAGGTAGGTACTGACACACTATGCCCAGTTTAAAGTGACAAGGCAGTCATGTAAATTAAATTCTTTTGAAAGTTTTTATAATTATTAAAAATGGCTTGCCCTAAAGCCCTATTTGGACATTTGGATAACCTTAATGGTTATCAAAATGTCCCAAAAGGGCTTTGGATAAAGCAAAAGACCGAGAAGAAATGAAGTTAATGAGGAAACTATCAATCTGATGATATAAACTAAGAAAGACATGATTGTAATGCGGTTAAAAACTCTGTTCCTTAAATCAATTTATAAGCAGTGAACACTCAATAGATACAAAAAATCATCAGAAAAAAATCGACGGTTGGACGCCTCAGAAACCATAACACGTGTTTCTAAGCAAACGGCAGTGGCATATTTCAAAACTTCAGCAGACGTGAAATATCGAATAAACAGATGCAGCATTACAACGGATTAACTTAAATAGGACCACCTGTTTTCAGACATGAATATATACGTGCCCTTTAAGAACGGAAACATTCATTATAAATATCATATGCTTAGGATTCACCACGATTAATGACTTAAGGTGTTTCGAGGCTTTTGGAAACGATTACTTCAGAACGCATCCTTAATTCTTAGATGTTGTGAGTTCAAAGGTTGATGGATTTGTTTCCAAAGGCTTAAAAGCTTTATGTGGTGTCGCCTTAAGCGAGTACAAAATTTATCTCCTTTTTATTTTATTTTTTAAACCTTTAGTCATTCTAAGTAGAGAGTTTGCCTGTACCTACAAGTTTTGTTCTCTCTTTAAACTGAATTATCTGAAGCATGTAATTAAGGCACTTACTACTCGTATTTAACGTTTTCACTTACTACGAAATTAGATTTCATAATCAATTTCTATAACCTTCCCACATTAATGACAAACAATTTTTAATTTCTATGCTTTGTCGAGCGTCAAATAAAATGCATTAAGTACCCTCAGAAAAAAATCCCTAACGGTACCCTTACATCATAAGCATCCATGTTTTTTGTCATTATCGTCTATCATAGTTAAAAGTCTTAATGAAGCTGCTACTTAAGCGGCACTGGAAGGAAACAAGGGGAGATTAGATAATACAACCGTTCTGGTATTCTCGTTAGTGGTATAATTTTTATAGTGTCGGTAGTAAAAGCATTTGAATAAAAAATCTCGTATCAAAAACAATGTCTTCTGAATCATTTTTCGTTACTCACACAAATGCCAAGCTCAGCTTAAGCCTCGCGAACTATAAATACCTACTTATATATCTGTGCCTGACTGACAATTTATAGCTTTGTAGAATTCCTACACTTTCACAACTGACTATTTCGCATTATTAACATGTCCAAATTCGGTGTAATTTCATAATTAAGTTCAAATTCAAAGTTTTATGAGTATCATAGTCGTGGATACTAGTTTTATATTGCACTTCTGTCCTATATATTCATAATTTATTTCATTCCAATTCAAGTTTTGAGTGTTTGACTATACTATTGAACGGGATCAAAAGAGTCCCATGTTTCTTTACTAGTTATCTATCCACCTATAGACCAAACAGTCAAATCTGTTCAATATTTATACCGTGAGAGAACAATAAATTTACAAACATTTCCAATTGCTTATAAGTTTAAAAATTTCAAAACATGAGCACGACTTGCGTATTTTAAATGAACTAGTCAACTACACTTTATATGAGTAGAAATGAATTCATGAGGAGCACGTAAGCTCTTTATCTACGGTTTAAGTTTATAACTCAACATTATCATGTACGTGATGTTTAGTAAAATCAATGAAACTAGAAACTAATCTCAATAAAATTCTATCTGTCCATTACATGGTAAGCGATGAGCAGCGGCTGAATAACAATGAAAATGCGTGATTTTTTTATTTATTTTAACGTGCAGCAATAACGAAAATGTGTTGTTAATTTTCACACGAGTTTTATCCTTCCCCCAGGCGGGTGTTATCTATGATTGAATACAATCTGCGCGTTGCGGATGTCGGTATTTTAACCAAAGTAGAGTTTTTTAAACTTCCATCACCGTTTTATCTGTATAAAAACACTTTTAAAACGTGCTAAGTAATAATTGTTTTGGCGGAGGAAAAAGTATTTTTTATTTCACACTCTGTTTTAATGCATGAAAAATGTTTGGCATTAGATTGTGTAGAGGTCTGTTAAATTTTGTCAGTATTTTGTGTCTAGTTTCATACAGCGGATGTCCCGGTTACAACGCAGGTGTTTGGATCTCAGGGTTTAGTATTTGATTCTTTAAATTAAGTTTTTAATATCTAGTAAGTGATCTATGTTGAGCTTATATACAATAGATAAATAAATATACCAAAAAATAAGAGTAACGAACAGGGTTTTTACATGATGGGTTGTAAGGGTTCTATCAAGAGCTTAGAATACCTCATAAAGTCACAAATATCCTTTTAAGAAAGAATACTTAACTGGAAAAGTTTTCATTATTATCTCACTTTTATTTTAACTTATTTCATGTTTCACAAAAAAAAAAAATAATTTAATGGTCTTATGAAATGAATCCCGTTGACTTCAGGCTAACACCTGTTACGTTGATATTGGCTGGCCAGCTGTCAACTACTGTCTTTCTACTTCTGGTACGTCAAAAGTTTGAAGTTCATTTCTTAATCATAATCTAACTTTAGAACCAATTGAATCGGCTAATATCCGGTATATGATTTGCTTATAAGTAAGGTCTCAATAAGAACTAGTCCATTGTAGTTTTATTTATTTAAAGCTCGCGTTAACATCGTACAGCCTTTATGACGTTGACTTTTTTCTAGCATTTGATTTCAGCGCCGGGAGTACCGGGAGTACCTCGTAGTGGGTCTGGGCGTCGATACCCTCTCGCTGGAGACCATGCTTCAAGCCAACGGACATTAGAGCAGCCGCGGCCCTAGGCTGCGGAACTAAAAAAAAAAAAAGCATTAGATTTTGATCATACAAAGTCTATCTTACAACATTATTATGGAAAGGTGAGTTTGGAAATAGGTATGTGACATCCGCAAAAATAGTTCCACGTTAAAAATTAGGCTGTATTGAATATATATATTTTGTCTCTGATGAATCTTTGTATACTCTTCTTCTATGTCCACATTCAATATAATCATATTGAATGTGGACGATCTCTACTGTTTAATAATAAAAGAGAAATGAAAATATATAGGCAACATTATTATGGAAAGACATGCGAAATGCGCAAAAAAGCTACGCGTTCAAAATTAGGAAGCACGTACAGCTAAAAAATTTATATCCTACAGTATTTTGTTATTTATGAATCTGTGTACACTATTCTTTTAAGAGTTTATTTAATGTGGACGATTTTTGAAATTATAAAAGATAGATTAAAATGTTCTCTAATTAAAGTTATGATGTAAAAGACAGATGAAAATGTAATTAGTAAAGTTATAATAGTTCTAGAGGATAACTAGGCGCGACGACGCGAAACTTGTTGTAGTATGTCAAAAGTCAGTTTTATGAGATCTAAAAAAATAACGCAAGATTTCGTTTGTCTCATTTCGAATGTTGAGTTGTCGTTTTTATACGCAGTAAAAACTTTTATGAAGTGTGGATGTCCAAAGTTTCATGGTTTTATAATGGTCATAAATTAATTCATTTAATTAAATCTCAGTTTACGTGACGTATCCGTTAAAGAATAGATATATTTATAGCTACACTTACATTCAAAAAGAAAATATTCTTTAACGGATAAACATTTGAATACTTTTTGTAGGTTTGAGAACCTTTACAAAATCGGACAATTTAGTTTGTTTATTTCATTGGAAACGTTATTCTCGGAAACTACTCCTACTTCTTAGAACTTAAAATCCTCTTAGCGTTGGAAAGCCAGTTTATTAATGTAAGATTAATGTTACGATCAATAAGAAGATAATGTGAAAATCGCATTTTATAAATAAAGATAATGAAGTAAAATAACATCGTTCAATGAAGGATCATGACTTCAGATGATAACGTTCATAATACGTAGGTCACACTGTACTTAAGTTTTGCGTAACTTAAAAAAACAACATGTTAAAACCAAAATATTATGTTTATTGCTTTTCGAAATACTCTCCTTTACATTTTAAACATTTTTTCATGCGATCGAACCATTTTTTAAAACAGGAGGACCACAGATCTGAAGGCATGTTTTCTACGTGCTGGTTGAACGCTATCACTGCCTCTTCGGAGTTAGTAAAAGTGAAACCTCTCATCAAATCTTTGATTTTGAGGAAAATACAGAAATCACAGGGTGCTAGGTCGGGGCTATGTGCAAGATGGGTGACGACTTGTACTTTTTCGGAAGCTAAAAATGACTTTGTTTTGTGTGTTAAGAAGCGTTGTCATGATGTAGGAGAACGCGGCTTTTGGGTCAACTTTCGCGAACTTTTTCTAACACCCTGGGTAAACAAATGGTAGTATACCACTCGGCATTAACACTCTTTTGATCTTCAAGTGGAATTGTACAGATACGACCCGTAGCTGAGAAAAAAAACGCGATCATTTTTTTACCAACGTTTCTCGCCTGCCACACTTTTGTTGGCTTGTTCTCATTTTCAAACACCCATTCACAAGATTGCTGTTTTTTTTCGGGTTCAAAACAATAAATCCACGTTTCTTCTCCTGTGACAACGTCATAAACAGCATTAAAATGTCCGTGGTCGTACTTCAGTAGCATCTGAGAGCACCATTCCACGCGAGCCCGCTTCTGCTCCGCTGTCAGTTCATGAGGGATCCAACGACAAAAAAGTTTCCGAACTTTCAATTCTTCGTGTAAAATTTTCTGGATTTGACTCATACCAATCCCCAATAGTCCTCGAATTGTCTCATAGGTAGTCCGCGGGTTTTCTTCAATTAACCGCTTAACAGTAGCCACATTGTTTTCGTTGACGGCAGTTGAAGGCCGCCCTTCACGAAATTAGTCATGTAAAGAAACTCGACCTCTCTCAAATTCAGCAAACCATCGCCTCACGGTGCTCAAACAAGGTGCTTCTCTCCCAAAAGCATTTTGAAGACGAGCGGCACAGTCTTGCGGAGAGAGAGAACTTTTAAAATCATCAAAAATCATCGCTCTAAAATCTTTTTAACTAAATTCCATTTTCGTTGCATACGTAGACCTTTGATGTGTGATAAAAAACAATTGACAAATGATTTCCCTCCAATTGTTTTTTTTTATTACTAAGAAGGTTGCAAAGTTTAATTAATATAACATTCGAAATTCAAATAGTTCCGATTAGCTAGAAGTGCAAAACTTTTAGTGTACCCCATGTAACATAGTGACAGTGGATTATACTTATACAACAAACATATAAATTTTCACGCCTATATTCCGGAAGGGGTAGGCAGAGGTGCATTACACAACCACATTTTGCCAGTAATTTAGTTAACCACTCTGTAGTTCTAACCAAAATTCCATCGGCCAGGACATATGTTACCTAAATAACTAAATATAATCTCAGTAGTTCGAGCAAATAAACTTTGAAAATAATATTAAATTAAAACTTAAACATAAAGATTATAAAAAGTAAGTAAATTTATTCTCAGCCATACGACCCTGGAGCGGAACCTACGGGGGCGCCCATACCTAACGCTCAGAGGTAAACTCCGACTGAGGGCACCTCCACTGACCAGCCAGAGATGAGATTCAGCCAGAGCAGGTGGAGGGGGTCTTGGGCTCTCTGTTTCCGACGAGCGCAGAGGAGCACGTCTCTCCGCGCATGACTCCATCTCCCGACGCGGATAGCACCAGCGAAGACGACGACGACGAACCCGAAGTCAGGGAAAGTGAGCTAGGTACGACAGTACTACGGCTCAGACGTCGGAAAAATTACTGCCCTGGACCCGACGGTATTCCTGACCGCGTATGGGTCCAGGCCCTCGAGGAACTCAGGCGTCGACTCGTGCAGCACGCATTTTCACTCACTGAAGTGGGATAAAACCCGACCTAACCCTAGACAGTGGCCACATAAGTAGCCATAGTTTGCACGACGCCACTGGGAAAATTTTGGGTGACCACGGTGTTGGACAGCGGATTTAAAAAATAATTATGTAACGAACATTGTTTTCAGAGATATAGGGAATAAAATATAATTGCAACAGGAACACGTCCGTTACATAACTCAATCAACATCAATCCGAATTGGATTCGACGTAGATTTAACAAGTAACATCACTATTCGGTATTTTTCCCGTTTGCATACAGTCGTAACTTAATTTGGATGGGGATGGTGTGGTTCAATCCTGTACGAGCAAACTTGTCAATGCAACGAATGTACCCCACAAATCACGTTGGTTTGTTTGTTTGTTTTATTCTAGGTTCATTTGTTTTTAGTTGAAATTGACTTTTGTAGGCAGCAATGGATATCAAACTGAAAAAAAATCACCGAGTTTTGAAAAATAAATGTTAAAAAGAATCTAAATCTAACTCAGTATCCAAAATTATAGTTTTCTACCTCAATGAACTTTTTATTTGTAGATTCGTTTAGCCTGCAATTAGTAGGCACAAACCATTATCAAATTATCAACAATGACTAGCTTGCCACCTAGAACTGAAATTCTAAAGAATGGAATGCAGTCCCTAATTTTAATTTAAAATTATTTTTCAGAGTTGACTAAATGCAAACGTACCCAAATGTTTAAGGTAAATGTGTAAGGTAGGTATCTCTTAGGGTTTATATGACTCTCAAGTAGAAGAAAACCACAAACCTTAGTTTTTACTTATTAAATGTATGACACTTAAATTTCTGAAATATGCAATTTTGTATGTCCATACAATAATGCTTTTATGAATTGGATTTTAAATAATATGTAGTAACTCAAAGGCTGGTTTTCCAATCACCAGTAACGATTTTAAAATATCATATTAAAGTGTCAAATTATTCAAAGAGTCCCTTCAAGGTGAACTTACTAAAATAAATTTAATGCCCGTCCCGTAATTTTAACTGACAAGTTATTATATTTCAAAAGTTTCTGATCGTAAATCTCTCGGTATTTGATTTTTATGTGACGTCTTATACTTTTGTGTCTGAAACCTGCACTGTCTGTTTAATGACCAAGCTATTTTTGTCATAATTTTTTCCAAAAAATGTGTTTGAACGAATAAAAAGAGCACAATACAAATATCTATTTCGTTTAATACGGTTTCTTTTACATAGTTCATTTCTTTGTTTATTGTTTATTCAACTTATGGTACCTTTATCTAGATTTAAATTCAACAAACACAAAATTTTAAATTTGAATTTGCGAAAACAATAAATCATACTTCGCGAAACTTCTAATTAAACATAGCACCAACTTGCATTAACGTAATTTTGTATTTTTAAATGGTAACACTAAAAGGTGATTGATGGGACTTTCCAAGAACTTAGAGGATTAATTGTGTTTTGGAGCAAATGATAATATTTCGTTTAAGGTTTCTTAGAAATTACAATCCTTTCGCCTGAGTATTTGCCAATTTAAACACTTTCCATGTAAATTAGATTCTCATACATAAATTATTTATGCTATTATTATTATTTAGTTTGTAGATAGATATACTACGTCCTTACTTACTTATTTATTATTTCAGGCTCTTAATCAAAATACAAAAAACATGCAAAAATAATAAAACTTTATAAAACATACAACAAACCTTTTATTTAAACACACATTAGAATAATAGTGTCAATCACACTATTATTCTAATGAATTTATTACTAAGATTATTATTTTAGAAGATTTGATTGTCGTTTTATAAAATTTCCGAACGCTCTTTGACCAACGACAAGTGTAGGTACCTACCTATAATGAAATGTTTTTGATATTTTAATTATATTATTATGTTCTTGCAATTTTTGAGCTTTTTTACCGTTCTTCTAATTTACAACCCAATATCCTCGACTTCTTGAAATGTACCTCAACGAAAATAAACCAAATACTTTCAGTCATTCTTGCATTTTAGTAAGAATGACAAACGTTCCACGACTTTCATTGTTAGGTACATAAATATTACATGAAAAAAAAACAACCAATAGCCAGCTTTCGCGACGCGGGTAACACCCGACCACTATGGAGCGGCCACACAGGTGGCCAAGGTCCGCCGGGCGCCACTGGGAATTCTCTCAGTACTTTCGCTAGAGCTATGCGGCCGTGTCCTTCTGTGAACAGGTCATGCTTGTGAAGGAGGCCGCCGAGAGGGAGAGGGTACGTACCCTCCCCGCCGAGTTCCAAATACAGCGGCCATCCATGATCGGAGCCTGCGACTGCGGGATAACCACCCGCCGTCCTTACAGAAGCAGGCTAGAAGGCAACCAGATTCACTCGCCGACGCGGGATAGAACCCAACCCCAACGACGCGGGATTTTATCCAGACCAAACCCCCGAAGACAACACAGGTGGCCAAAGTCCGCCGGGCGCCACTGGACATACCTCCTGGTGCGTACCAGAGACGCCCGGCAATGGACGGCGGCCTTGGGCCGCGAGCTTCGAGGTATCATAGCAATACAAAAGGCTAATGCGAACCTGTTATTAGCTGCTCATAAAACTAAATAACCTTTTTCATTTAAAACCAATAAAACAATTTCTTACTGGCAAATTATTATGTCTGGTTCTTCGACTCAATTAAATAGCAATTCATTCATCCCGACAGTGCCCATCAAATAATATGTTTGCCGACAAATTAGCAAGCCCACAAACTCTGAACGCATCTGAGTCAATTTAGGTAGTACCTTATTGAATAACAGACCGTCACGTTACCGTGGTTGGTTCTGGAAAAGCTAGTTAACTATTTCTACAAGGAAATTATAACCTTTATGATCAAGTATAAAGTTTATTTTGGGTTGTCAATAGATTATCAAAGAACATCGATACTTGGAAGTAAAACCTTAAAATGCAGTAAGTAAGGTTCACATTTTCATGATATTTTAAAAGCGTGATAGAGCAAAGAGTATGGTGCAGGTGGGACTAAAAGGCGATGAGTGATGTGACGTGTGCAACCTCTAAAGTCACCGCATCGTGAAATTGATTGCGCTAGAGTCTGTAAGACTCTGACTTCGAAAGACTATAGCACCATGTTGTATACCTAATAATTCAATATTTTACATAAAAATCACGTTTAAGCACAACTCAGGTAAAGTTTTCTAATACTACAATGATGGATTGAATGGAACTAAAAAAGTGGTTAGATAATACGAGTAGATTAACATTAAACCTAGTTTCAAGAATATTTATAGGTAATGTAATTTTGTATTAAAACACTCGAGGGACTTAAATACTGCCTGACATTTCGGCCGAGTTGTACACGGGTTGACTACCGATGCAACTTGGTCGAATAGTCAGGTAATATTTAAGGTAAAATACGAGTTTAAGTCCCGCGAGTTAACTATTTACCTAATTTCTACTTACTACTTTCGTGTACTAGACGTAGGTCTATAATGATTTCGGGACACGAAATTCTAAAGTCTAATGATATTTATTCTGAAAGGTATTTAAAAAGAATAATAATGCATAAAATACCTCTCTTGACCAGCATAATAAGTTTAAAAAGTGTTGATAATGATGACGCATTAAGAATAATTAATTATGATTAATGATTATAAGGATCGTTGTTCCCGACATTGAAGATGACCTTTAAGCTGTTTTGATATGATATGTTTGTGTATTTGTTTCTGATATTATGGTTTTGAAGGGTTTCGAAATTATCGACGAAGCTAGCTTTAGTTATAGGTTCCGTACCCACAGGATAACACGAGAACCCTATATTACTGAGACTTCGCTATCCGTCCGTCCGTTCGTCCGGCTGTCTTGGGCTGTAACACATGAACGATAGTTATGATGGCTAAAAAATTAAAATTTTCACAGATGATATATTTCTGTTGCCTCTATACAACAAATACTAAAAAACAGAATATAATAAAAAAAAATAGTGCGATCGGGGGACCCCCGTCAGGAACGAAGTTCTTTACGCAACTGCAACGTAACCCAACCTGGGTTTGGGTTACTTTTCGTTTTACTAACTTTGTTGCCGACGTTAAATAAAAAATAAACCAAAAAGCCATTTTTTTGCCGTTTTGGTACGGAACCCTTAGTGCAAGAGTCCGACTCGCACTTGGCTGGTTTTTATGATTAATATACCCTTAACTGTAGATTGTTAATGGAGGCTCATGATCGCTTCATACATAATTTATGAAATAGCAGGACTATATTGATAACTACAGTATAAATAAGTACCTACTGATCAAATTATACGAGTAGGTACCTATCAATATTATAATGTAAATATACTACAGCAGAATGACCTAAGTAACTAGTGGTCGCCCATACTAATATAATATGGCCGAAAAGTGTACCTCGCAATAATTGAAAACATTATCTAGACCCCCCCCATCTTAGAAAGCTAACTGTATAAATTGTAAGTCAAGCATCAAGCAACACTTGTGCCAAGTTTCGTAGAGATCGGATAAAAATTATGGCTGCTAGCCCGGAACACACATACAGACAGACAGACAACAGCAAAATTTTCTAGTCTCAGCATGAAGACGCTTCGTTCGCTACGCTCGCTCTTTCAATACAGTACAACAAAGTAATTAGTAGACAAAATCGAGAGTGAATATTCAATCGCAAAGCTAGTAAAGTTTAGGGTACCTACTCATGAAGTCATGACACTAGGCCGTTTGCTGTTTGTGTCGTATTTTTTATCTTTTATTTTTTTAATTCCGTGGTCCAAGGCCGCGACCTCCTCCTACGTCTATTGTCGGGCGTCTCTGGTATGCACCAAAAGGTATTTCCAGTGGCGCCCGGCGGTGTTTGTGACGTCTAACATAGTGTAGTGTGTTACCTACTTATAAACTAGTAGTTCTGCGAACAGTAGACCTCGCGTTATTTTCGGGTCCCTAACATCCTTTTGGGACGTGGTCTGGTGGCTGACTTTCCATGCGCACCAACAGAGGTACAAGCAAAAAAGAAAATGAGAAATGATCATTTTCTCCGCATTTCTTCCCCATTTTAAAATGAGGAACACTGACAATACATCCAATTCGCCAGTTGAAACATATCCCACTCGCCCTAGCGGACACGAAAACATCCCCTTATTTGAACATGCAAAAAAAAACACAGACAAACGACGCCAAAACGACCAGTCCTCGAGTTGAAAATGAGACGCTTCGCTCGTTTGGTCAATAACTCATACCTAAGTTACGAGTATAATACACTAGCTGATCGCAGCAGGTCCGCCCGCGTGATTTAGTTTACTCGGTCCCAGTTCCCGTGGGAACACATTACCGGGATAAAAAGTATTATATATATATTATATATTATATATTATATATATATAGTATTCCAAAGGTGAAAGAATTTTTGAAATCGGCACAATCGTTTTTAAGTTTATTCATTACAAACATACACACAAAAATACAAATCTTTCCTCTTTATAATAGTAGTGTAGAAGTGTAGATAACAAACAACTTTTCGATGTAATTAACTTATTATAAAGCGTGGGAACAGTCATTGTGGAAACAGCGAAGTATTTTTTTGGCCAGCCGGCAGTAATAATTTTATTACATTTTAATGAGCATAGATATATCTTATTTTATATGAGTACCTACATTACATCCAATTTCATGTTGTCACCTCCTAAATCATTTTTTTTGTTCTAATTCACATTTAAAAAATGAATAATATCATCGTTTGTTTCCTATCAAACATTAATAGCCGCCAAAGCTATTAGATTAATATTTTTAAACGTTACCCACGCGACGTAAATTAAAGATTTTAACTATGTAGTCATAGAAACACTTCAAGAAAATTGATCGTCGTTTTGAATTTATACTAATGATCTTTCATACGCCTACGACAAACAGTTTAATTAAGCGGTTTGGTTTTAACCAATCGTCGCGTCGATTGGAGCATGTTGTGTACCTACATTAAAAAGAGCGAAGGCGAAGAGTAGGTAGATATACTGCTTCGGTGGCGTGGTCGGTAGTGCATCGGCTTTCGACTCCGGAATCTCAGGTTCGATTCCCGGGTCGAATCCAATATTTGTGGGATCTACAAATGTTTGTTTCGGAGTTTGGGTGTTTTCTATGTATATTATGTATGTATTTAGAAATATATAAGTATGTTTATCAGTTGTCTAGATCCCATAGCACAAGCTTATAGCTTAGTTTGGGCTAGATGACGTTGTGTGAACATGTCCAACAATATTTATTTATTATTATTATTTAAGTCTTCTTTATTCTTCTTTATTAAGTCTTCAATATTTATTTATTATTATTATTTAAGTGAGAGAGGGCGCTGCTGCGAAAGTGTCAACATTGCATATGGATAAATTGTGCTTTAAAAATTAAAAATAAAGTCTAAAAAGTGATAAAATTATGTAAAAAAGTGAATAAAAGTGAAAACTATGGACTAACTATGAAACAAAACTATAAAACTGCAAATTTGTTGTAAAACCGGTATCACATGTAACGGCAACCTTGAAGGTTTATTCATGTCAAAAAGTGCAAAATAACGTAAGGAACTGTTCTCGCAATATAAAGTCAAGTGTCTAGCATAAGATTATGTAAATTTAAAAGTTAACAGCGAGGAATTAACTATTACGGTGAAAACATAACCTAAAATTTGTCAGAATAATACCAAGTCATCCAGTATTACATACCTAATAGTGAGTAGCGACATCTGGGGTAAAAATAGTTACACTACAAACAGTGTCAAAGTGCATTATTATCATTACCAACGGTGATCTATAATCCATATCCAAATAGTTCACTACTAAATCGTTAGAGGCCGTAATATTAAGTTCAATAAAATGGAACAAATTACTGAAATATTAAAATCCCTGCGAAATAAACTAGATGAACAATCAAATGAATTAAAAGAAATAAAAGAAAGTATCCCAAAAAGCATAAATAAGAATATTGAAGACAAATTTCTTATACGAATAGAATATGTAAGAAGAATGGGGAAAAAATCTGAAAAAACTAGACCAATTATAGTCACTCTGACCACTATGGGAAAAAAGATTGAAATACTTAAAAATAAAAACATGCTACATAGTACATCCTACTACGTCAAACAAGATTATCCGCCTGAAGTCCTAGAGCAAAGGAAAAACTTGTTTGCCCAACTTCAAAAAGAAAAGGATCAAGGAACGAATTGTTACACAAAATATGACAAATTAATAATTCTATCGGACTTTGAAAATACTGAACAACAAGAAGAACATCAGAATCGGCCAAAAAGAGTTTTTTCCGAATCACCTGAAACACAAAATCGTAATATTGGTCAACAAAATACAACAAAAAACCCCAAAAAGAAAAATAAAATATATCAATATCTAACTAAGAATATCACAAAAACCAGATCTCCTTCAGCCAAAGACATTAAAGGTCCTTTTACATCCAATTTATGCCACAAGAGTTTAAAAGACAGCCGCCCCTCCACGTCCCCCAATACGGCCGGTCACCGCGGGGGTCACAGACCACAACCCTCCACTCCACCCACGGTACATGCACATACTCGTACAATGCTCGAACCCCTATCATCACGCGAAAGACTATTAGATTTTAAAACCAGCAATGGTTAGATGAAATTGAGACAGCGGAAAAAAGCTGGACAGAAAAGGCGATACACAGAGGCAAGTGGAGAAGAATGGAGGAGACCTTTACTCATTACTGAAGTCCTTAATATAGATAGAAACAACCATTAGTAATAAATATTGTATTAAGTGAAATGCGAAATGTGCTTAAAATGTGTAGAATAAGAAAAATCAATTGAAGTATGTACATAATTATTATAATATTTAATGTAATTTAATAATTAATTTAATTCACTATATTGTTAAATTTTTATTTAATGAAATGTAAAAAAAAAAATTAATTAATGCTACAATAATGTAAAATAATAAAGTATAAGTAATTAATTTAAGTATTTCTCTATCTCTTTCTTATTTACTATTTTTATTATTTTTACTCAAATGGAATAATTAATTTAGGATTCAAATATTTATATGAAATAATTAAAAAGAATTAATCAAAAATAAATAATAATGTAATATAATATATTAATGCATTCCTAATTATAAATAAAATTTAATAACGAGGTTGTGTAATAATGTAATGTAATTTAAAAATAAAAGTAATATTGTAGAAGTAGGCATAATATAATATCTTATTGTAATTGTATTTATTAAGGAAATAAACAAGGCTTAATTATTATTGTTATTTAAGTCTTCAGTACTTAAATAATAATAATAATACCTACATATATACAAATAACACTAACAAGAATAATTACTATTAGAATCATCGGAATAACAAACCAACGGTTTGAGTTTGATCACGGCCATGATCACGGAAGTACTCAACCAACGTTACATGGTAAATATCACGATAATACCAATAGTAATGTCAACGACAATGATAGTTTAAATACCTAACAAGAATAAGTTTTTAAATTCACCTTAGTAAGAAACTGATATAAGATACAAAGGCAGGATTCCTAAGGGCTGAAGGTTACAACTACAGTGGTCGGGTGATCGCAGGCATTACCAACTGTCGACCTTGCAGTGGTTCTCCAAAACACTTTGAAATACTTTTAATACGGGTAAGGTACGCAGGGCTTTTCGGTACCTACTAAAAATATTTCGTAGTAAGTAAGTCCTAACACATTATGAGATCCATGATTAGAGACATCGAATAATCTCACTTCATAAATTATAAATTTGCGGAATAGTTAAATAATCACATAACTTAGACATTTAAAAGATAAATTAGCGCATGGGCTTATAATAAGTTCATTAACTTTTATGCACTCTCATGCACTTATTGATTTACGGCCAGTAAATCTGTTTGAAACGCCTGAACAATTAGCGGTTTTACAATTATAATGTAGTTATAAAATAAAATTGTCTTTGTGATTTTTTTAAACAAACTAATACATCTCAATCACGTACCCATCAAGCGGGCATAAATCTTTAGAGTGCTGATACACAAAACTGAATGCTGACTAAAGGGAGTCTCCCCTAGTTTTACAAATTAAATTTTGCGGATCCTTTTGAATTACATTTCTAATGAAATATACTCAAGCAGAAAGGAAATTAAACTTCGTTTCCAATCAGATTTTACAGCAACATTCGAAAAGTTATTGTCCTAGGTGTCATATTTTCAACAGTTGTATGTAATGAATAAAATGTCAATTATAATGTTACAACATTTATCTTCTATGTATTACAAAGGAACATAAAGAGGTCGCACCAAGAACTATATGGGCCTAAATACTCTGTAGATACTGTACATACAGTACCTATGTATTTAAACATAATTATTATGCTTTATATTTACTTAATTTTGAGCGCGTAATACGTCACACGGGGTAAAAAATTTAAAGCTAATTATTTCACGGTTTTGGAGTATTTTCCCTAAAACTACATGTACATATCAATGCATTCATAAATACCTATGCAAAGTGTACATACTAGCTGGTCAGATTTCTGCTATAATCGAATCAGAATCTCATCAGGAGAGCGTTGAGCTGTTAACTTGCATTTGAAGCCGAGATAAAGACCCGGATACATTGATGCACGTGGCAAACGCGTGTCACACCAATATGCGGCTCGTTCCAAATGGGTGCAAAAACATCTTGCCCCTTGAAACGGCTGTTGTGACACCGTCACGGTTGCTTTTTCGATTTGGACCAATTTCAGTGTAGCGAATATATTTCTTGGTCTGTGTTTTTGGGGAATAACATTTATTTGCTTAAGCATCTCGGTGGAAAGGTTAGGTCCAAAATATCGATAGTTAAATACTGCTTTACTGACATTAAGTTGGTATAATTTGGGTATTATTGTTATGTATTAAGTAAGATATACCTATTAGGCCTAAGATATCTTCATTAGAACCCCATTGTCCAAATTATAACAACTTAATGTCAGTAAAACAGTATTTAACTATCGATGTAAGATGTTGACTGTCTTGAGAATGCCTCGTGAGTAGGTGAAACATATGTCGACGTTTATAATGTCTTCTATTTAGCGAAATTAGTGCAATTATATAAAAAAAATCAACATCTTACCCCATTGTTTATCATGGATTTTCGCCAGGTAACGCCAGATTCCATTCAATATACTCGTATCTTCATTTGAATAAGACATACTCATATTATCATTGACATATTCATTAATATAGAGATAATAAGAAAAGTGCCAATGGACACATTCTTACATTTAAATTATTTAGCAATTTAAGTTAGATACAAATTACTTATTAGTCTTAAGGCTAGATTGTAATTATAGTTATGAAGTAACATATTATTACTATGTTACGACATAAACACGAGAAAAAAAAATATTGAGACAACGATGTTTAATTATCTATGTTCGCACCATACTGTAACTTCACAATCTGTAGGAGTAACTACTAAGGTACTAACTAGAATTATTATTATATAAAAACGTAAAAATTATGTAATTCCTAAAACTAATATTTGGAAATGTTACGTGACAGTGTTACAAAGAATTTCCAACCGCGCGTGTCGATCCAAAAATAAAACTAAGATAAAATCCCCCAAATAGCAGTTAATGCGCTAACAATGTACGTAGGGGACGAAACGGTACAACGACTGTTCATTTGCGTATGAGTGGAACTGTCCAATCAAGTCTCTTCAGCCCGCCAAGCCTGGTATTGTTCTATAGAACTCTCAACGCGGTTTTGCGTTTTTTGATTGCAGGTGAAAATTACCGACCACTCGCACTCGTATTGAATTTACCGTTTTCCGATCCGTGAAAATACGATTTAAAAGTGTTCATCAGTATTGCTATGAATAAGTGTTCAAGTATTATGTTTGAAGTAAGTTTAAACGTCATGGGTTATTATTGATAATATATTCAAGTGTTTTACTCTATTTTATTAGTTTTTTACGTAAATTACCAATTAATTTGACTACGACAAAAATCATTCTTAGTGGGTAGGCTTAATCTAAGCTACTTACTTGCTTTCTCATCAATTTATCTATACCGGCGGACTGCCGGCAAAGGCATAAACTACATTAAAATTTAACTAATCATGTTGATTTGAATGTAATTTATACCATAAAAATATGTGAAAATATGAGTCGTAAACTACGTCAAAAGGATCCCGACACTAGCAATAAACGTTTAATTAAAAATAAATAATAGGGTGACGTCTGTGTCGGAGACACTTTCTAATTAAACTTGCTTTTGAGTAAGTCTCAAGTTTCAAAGGTTTTCAAGACACTCCGATGTGAAATAGGTACGCTTATATCTTAGCAGTATCATATACCGTTTGATCATTCCGGGAGTTTCTCTAGGTGCGTCTCTTTGACATTTGTACGATCAAGTTTAAGACTATATAAAATTAAGTACGCTTTAATTTTTGTATATTTTTTACGTAATTCTCAAAATGCTCATTGGCTTCAACTATTAACGTTACTGAGTTGGAATTGTCTACCTCACCTTGACTGCTTCCAGATAACCATTTTCACGCCTCTTTTAACCCTTGGTTTGTACAAGGAACGAAACATGTGCACCTGTAGATGATTCCAAGCTGGTATTGTATACCTACTATGATAGAGGAAGAAGGAATCCAACCACTTGACAGGATGACGTAGAGTCCACAGTATGTGGGTGTCTACTTTGTCCTACGCACATTATTCTGATTACAATATGAGTCAAAAGGGTTAGGTTAAGAGCTCTTCAGAATATTCACGTTTTCCTATCCGAACACATAGAAATAACTAATAAGTCAATTGTATTTTATTTTATGCCAAGTATCTGTACCTACCTACGCACCTATTGCTGGGAAAGTTGCACTAATTGTTAAGGCCGCAGTCGCTTCTACGTCTATTGCCGAGCGCCTCTGGTGAGCACACAGAGAATAGACCAGGGCCTCTGATATTTTACGCATAACACAGATAAAATGATAGTATATGCTAGCCCCTATCACAGAATAGGGAATAGCTACAACATAAAAAAAAATAAAGTAATTGAATTTTAAAAATCACAACAATTAGTTTGCTTGTCAATCGTATATTTATACTAGTGGTCGCCCGCGCCTACAGGTCAGGGAGAAACTCCGACCTAGGGCGCCCCCCTGACCCAGAGTCTCCAGCCGCAGCAGCTGGAGCGGGTCATGGGCTCCCTGTTTCCGACGACCGCGGAGCAGCACGTCCCTCCGCGCATGGCTCCGTCTCTGCCCGACGCGGATAGCACCAGCGAAGACGACGTACCCGAAGTCAGGGTGGGGGAGCTAGGGGCGGCAGTACTCCGGCTTAAACGCCGGAAAATCACTGCCCCCGGACCCGACGGCATTCCTGACCGTGCATGGGTCTTGGCCCTCGAAGAACTCGGGCCTCGACTGATTGGGCTCTTTAGCGCATGCCTCGAAAGGGGCCAGTTTCCCAAGGTGTGGAGGACGGGAAAGCTGGTCCTGATCCGTAAGGCGGGGCGGCTGGTGGACTCACCGTCCGGATACCGACCGATCGTGTTGCTAGACGAGGTGTGTAAGCTCTTTGAGCGAATTATCACGGAACGCCTCGTCGAGCATCTCCCGACGGTGGGGCCAGACCTGGTGGACAACCAGTACGGTTTCCGTCGGGGACGCTCCACCGTGAGCGCGATCATGCGCGTCAAGAGCCTGACGGAGGAAGCAGTCTCGCAGGGCAAGGTGGTGGTGGCGGTGTCTCTTGACATCGCCAACGCGTTCAACACCTTGCCATGGAGCTGCGTTAGGGAGGCGCTCGTGTATCACGAAACGCCTCTCTACCTCCATCGTATTGTCGAGGCGTATCTCTCGGAGAGCTTTCCCCAGCTGGCTCGGGCCAGCTCGGCGGGATGTGTCGTGCGGTGTTCCACAGGGGTCGGTCCTAGGGCCGCTTCTGTGGAACATCGGCTACGACTGGGTGCTGCGGGGTGCGTTGCCTGAGGGCGTCGGTGTAACGTGCTACGCCGACGATACCCTCGTCACGGCGCGGGGTGCAACGTACCAGGAGGCAGCACTCAAGGTCACGACGGGTGTTGCTCAAGTCGTGGGTCGGATACGGCGGCTGGGACTGGAGGTGGCCTTGCACAAGTCCGAGGTTCTGTGTTTTCACAGACCTCGGAACGGTCCACCTGAAGGTTCCAGCATAAATGTGGGAGGCGTTAGCATCGGCATCAAGCCCTCGATGAAGTATCTAGGGATCGTACTTGATAGCCGATGGAACTTCGGACCACATTTCCGAAGTTTGGTCCCCAAGGTAAAACAGGCATCGGTCGCGCTTTCGTGACTGATGCCCAACCTAAAGGGACCCAACGCTTCCTGCAGGAGACTGTACCTGGGGATCGTGCGGAGTATGGCCCTATACGGGGCTCCCGTATGGGCGGCGCGTTTGACGGCCAACAACTCAACGCTCTTTAATAGACCGTTGAGGACCTTGGCCGTCAAAACAATAAGGGGCTACAGCACGATCTCCGGAGAGACTGCATGTCTCCTAGCCGGGACCCCTCCATGGGACTAGAGGGGGACCACAGGCCTGCGTCTCGAGAAATCAAGGACCAGCGGTCCCAACTCCGCCAGGATCTCATGGAGTCATGGAGGGTGCGACTTGAGCAACCCAAGTGGGGTACCACCATCATCGCGGCGGTGAGACCGATCATGGACGATTGGCTGAAGAGGCAGCATGGTGACCTCACGTATCGTGCGACGCAGATCGTTACCGGGCATGGATGCTTCGGTAGCTATCTGTTTCGCATCCGTCGTGAGGTCACACCCCGGTGTCAACACTGCGAGGTTTCCGACGACGACACCGCACTCCACACGTTGGTGGAGTGCTCAGCGTGGGCGAGTCAGCGCCGGGACCTCGTAGTGGGTTACCCTCTCGCTGGAGACCATGCTTCAAGCCATGGTCTCCAGCGGGAGTAGGTGGAACGCGGCTGTGTCCTTCTGCGAGCAAGTCGTGCTCGCGAAGGAGGCGGCCGAGAGGGAGAGGGAGTGTACCCTCCCTTCCGAGTTCCGTAGCCAGCGGCGAGGGCGCCGCAGACTCATCTACGCCCAAGACCATCGACCTCCATGATCGGGGCCTGAGGACGGCGGGATCGCCACCCGTCGTCCTTACAGAAGCAGGCTAGAAGGGTTGCGTGCTGCGTGGCCTTTGCCCTATAGCACGCAACCAGATTCACTCACTGACGCGGGATAAAACCCGACCCCAACGACGCGGGATTCTCATCCCGACCCAACCCCCGCAGAGACCACAGAGGTGGTCAAAGTCCGCCGGGCGCCACTGGAAATACGTTCTGCTTGTAACCAGAGACGCCCGGCAATGGACGTTAGAGCGGCCACGGAACTAAAAAAAAAACTTCGACTTCGTCCGCGTGATTATTGTTCCCGTTGCCGTATCTTTATTAATTGTAGCCTATGTGTTATTCTGATGTATAAGCTATATTATTGTAAAGTTTCATCAAAATCCGTTCAGTAGTTTTTACGTGAAAGAGTAACAAACATCCATACATCCTTACAAACTTTCGCATTTATAATATTAGTAGGATTTTGTAAACTACGTACTAACTAAGCTTAGAACTACAGAACCAAACTTAATCATCTATTCCTATTCAGACCATATCGTTTACCGACTTCAAAATCAATCACATAAAGATTACGATCTCCTAACAAATCGTTTTTGTAACAGCTAGGTATATATTTCAGTCTTTCTTTTAATGTATTTTTAAATAATGGATTTCAGGTATTGACTGTGTATTATTATACCGTGTATAAAATATATAATCTTCATGTACTGTGATTCTATTTTCTTAATGTACTTCGTATCGTTGTCATATGCTTCAACTTTCGTCGGATTTCCATCCGTTTGGAAGTATACAAAGTTGTAACTACCACTTTTTTAATAAATAATTTATATTTGATACGTGTTATTGACCGAGCGAGCGAAGCGTCTCAGTTTCAACTCGAGGACTGGCCGATTTGGCGTTGTTTTTCTGTATGTACGTATGTGTCTCAGTTCCGGTCTACAGGCTGCATTTTTCAGCTGTTGCAAGGCGCAACTTTTGTCGAAGGAATTTTTCGATTGGAGAGAAAATGGGGGAGAAATGGGGGGAAAATGCGAAAATAACGCGAGGTCTACTGATCGCAGAACTACTAGTTTAAACAGGGAATAATTTCACAGCTCCATAGAGTTACACACCGAAATCATAACAAAACATCAATATAGTACCTACGTCGTTCTAAATTAAAGTTAAATTTTAGTTTTTTTTATGGACATTAATATTAACGTTCGGTTCCATTCAGAAAAACGACAATTGCCGAGGGCCATTAAAAAAATAGAAGCACTGTACCTAGTACACAGTACAGTACTCGTAAAAGCAAATTAACTCATAATAATACAGGAGCAAATACATGTTGTAGCCGCTAAAGTGTTCTGTCATTAGCGTTGAATATTCAACGTGGTGGAACGATTGTATTAAAGACTTGGTTGTGTCAAAGCTATCAATGCTATTTTATTTACTTGGGCACAACGCAATGGTATTACGAGACCGAACTAGCAATACAATGCTGACTGTTTTCCATCTTCTCTCCAAAAGAGTTCTCACGGGGCACGACCTTAATACACTGTACATAAACTGATGATACAGACAATACTCTTTGCAGGGCTTATATGGCAGCAGATAAGTCGACGTCAAGGAAGTCAAGAACTATAGAGTATCTCGGTACTGCAGTTTCCATCCCAGAGACTGCACAACCTGCGGGGTCTTTTGAAGTTCCTGAAAGAGATTGGTTGGCTCGTGCAGAAAAGTCCTACCCGTAACCACTGATTGCTTCGGTCGACGTCGAGGATGTTTAGAGAAGGAAAACTTGACACAAAAACCATATACCAACGCGTATCCTACCTGCCAGCGTGGTATATCCAGGCTAAATTCCCACCTCTCTGGGGGAGGCCTAAGCCCAGCAGTGGGCATCAAATGGGTTGTTATGATGAAGATCCGTAGGTAATCAAACCCACGCTTTTCACATGGAGAAACCAGCCTGTGAAAATATGAATAAGAACTGACTCACTCCCACCAAATTACGGTGGAGAATGTAATCCTGGACTGGAATGGCATACTTAACTATCAAATTTATTATTTCGATAGCAATGGCATCAAATTGCGAACACATTACTTCTTAGATGCGATAAAACATTATAACACTGTCGTACTTAAGTACATTTTACAGATATTTTTTCCTTATTTTTCCTTTGTGTCTCTCAACTCTATTGAAGAGCGAAGTCACTTGAACGAAATACCTTGTATCTTTTTCTGAAGAATTCCGATAATCACTTGAATACGACGCTGTGTTACATGAGACGGTACTTGATGTTATGTACCTACGTACTAGTGGATGCCCAGCCCGTAGCTCCGTTTCGCTTCGACATTATTATATGCTAACACCTTTAAGGCCCAAGCACGTGGTGCGCCTGATGACAGACAGATGAGGCTCTGGTGATAATATTATCTTTTTTTTAGCCTTCTATCTTTTTTTTTTTAATTCCGCAGCCTACGTCCGTTGCTGGGCGTCTCTGGTTCACATGCAAAAGGTATTTCCAGTGGCGCTCGGGGACTTTGACCACCTGTGTGGTCTCTACGGGGGTTTGGTCAGGTGGCTATCCCGACATCCTCAGGCCTCGATCATGGAGGTCGATGATCTTGGGCGTGGATGAGTCTGCGACGTCCTCGCCGCTGACTTCGGAACACGACGGGGAGGGTACGCTCCCTCTCCCTCTCAGCCGCCTCCTTCGCGAGCATGACATACATGAAGCATGTCTCCAGCGAGAGGGATAGCCTTTTATCTAACCAACAAGGACTCGCGAAATGTCGGCGTAATGCTTCTATCTATCCCTGTGTATGTATGTATTGCATATTCACAACAACGGCTTGTAATTTAACCCGTCTATTTTTAAACTACATCTTTTGGGGTTCGAACCATACCAAAATAATACAGAATTTTATGTTCGCTCATAATCACATCCTTTTGAGTAAAATGTCTCAATTAGCTACAGGGGATGTGTGGACACGGTTAAATTTAACGACTCGAATACGTGTTCGATGGCCACATTCGATCGACAGCGATGATGACTGTGTTAACGCCTTGTTGCTTTACTGCGACTGAATATATTTTGTGCTAGCGAACGATCGAGTTGTGGCTTTCGTAAAGTCATTTATTGCAATCAGCTTTTTGAGAAGTATAATAATAAATAAGCTTAATGTTAAAATATTTGACCCGGCGAGTAATACGAGAGAAATACATCTTTTGAGGCTGGACAATTTTGCTTTCGTACGTCTGTATGTGTGTATTTTTATCCGATTTTCTCGAAGGTTTGCACAATTTTGTCATCATAAGCTTTTTTGATTGAGGGGGAAATCGGCCCGAAGGGGAGAGATTTAGTGAAATTCTTACAAAAACTACCTTCAACAATTCATCGTTAAGTTGGTTAATAGAAACGATCTAATCAATTAGATTATCTGATGCCTTTCAATATCAAAACATTCAATTGAATACTAGAACCTATACAATCCGTTCCAGTTCATTTACCTATGCACCATAACAATGAAGTCATATCGCCCCCGCACTGATCTATATCAAATATCTATCGACACCTACGTTCCTCTAGTAATGAATCTATAATGAACACCAACATGAATATTAAGCACTTTTTATATATTTATATGTTTGTCTACATATTTGAACAATAGGTTATTAAGTTATCTAAATGAGTAGTAGTAAAACTGTGCCAAATTCACTTCATTATGATGGTTTATCTTTCCTATTCTAAGTAGGTAATTACAGTTGAAACGAGCCCACGAATAGAACTGGTCATGGGAAAATATTGTCATTCCAAGATGCAATATCAGTGATTGTTATCGTTATTTGTTACTTCATTCACAATAGGTTTTTGAACTTTAAGCTCATACTCTATAATATTTTGATGAATAGACAATTTATTATCCCACTAGCTGCATCGCAGTGTCAAGTCTTCTCACGGCAAGAGTTGAAATTCAATTTTAACAATATTATAGTCTATTGCCACTGCAAGATAATCTCATGAGCCAATATAGAAGTTATCTACCGGTTACATAACTTAGATTTACAGTAGTTTGTAACTGTAGTTTTGAGGGGATAACTGTAAATAATTATATCGTTGTTAATTCATTTCTCTATCACGCTGTGGCCATTAAATTTGACTACAATTTCGAAACAGGTAGCACCTTAGGTTGTGCTCTGCCACATCTCTACAGACACCCAACAGCCACACGAAGAAGGCGTAGGCATTCGTTAGTTTCACAACACTTTCTCAGTTTACTTATGCTAGGAAACTATAATGACACCCAGTTGATACAGTTACCTACTTCGATACAATGGTACACATGACACTATCATAATGTTATAATATAAGCACCTCTTCCTGTGATTGACATTGAAACCAAGAATCCATTCATAATAGTTACACCAACCGATGACATTAGAATCGTTCGCTCAGTTTCCGGGCAAAGCGCAATAAAAATTATAATACCCGCTGGTTGGCGTACTGTAGTAAATATACCTATGTCATCATCATCTGCCTGCCCTTATCCCATTTATTTGGGGTCGGCGCAACATGTTTTCATCTTCCATTCATCCCTGTCACACATCTCCTCAGTCACTCCTTTCCTGGTCATATCCTCTTTCACGCATTCTATCCATCTTTTCTTGGGCCTACCTCGAGTTCTCAGGCCATCTACATTCATACTTTGTACCTTTCTTACCACATTACTTTGCTCTCTTCTCGTAACATGTCCATACCATGATAGCCGTTCGCTTCTCACTTTTTCATTTACTGGGGCAACTTTCAAACTTCCTCTAATATACTCGTTCCTTACTTTATCCATCCTTGTTACACCACACATCCATCTTAACATTCGCATTTCCGCTACATGCAGTTTTCTTTCATCCGTCGCTTTTACGGCCACACATGAAAGTCCATACAGGACGGCAGGTCTGACGACAGTCTTGTAAATTTTCCCCTTAAGTTTCGGAGGAAATTGGGGGTCGCATATAGTGGCTTTGACCTGCCGCCATTTCATCCAACCTGCGTCAATTCTGTGCTTCACTGTACGATCGATTTCCCCATCGTCCTGGATAAGAGAGCCGAGGTATCGGAAGCTGGAGCAGACTGGCAATGGTACGCCGTCTAGCGTTATGGGTGTAAAGCTGGAGAGACCGCCGAAATCAGAGAACATGTACTCCGTTTTGGTTCTGCTGATTTTCAAGCCTACACTCTCCAGTTTACACTGCCACTTCTCCAGTCTGCTCTGTACCTCAGGCCCGTCTTCACCGACAAGAACAATGTCATCAGCAAATAGCATACACCAGGGGGTCTCTTCCTGTATCTCCGATGTCAAGGCATCCATTATTAACAGGAAGAGGTACGGGCTTAGCGCTGAGCCCTGATGCAGGCCTACCTCCACACTAAACTCGTCGGTGTTGCCAGCAGCACATCGTACGTAGGTTCTCGATCGACAATACATTGCACAGATCAACTCTACATACTTCCCAGGCACACCTTTCTCTTTCAAAGCCCACCACAAAACCGTTCTGGGTATCCGGTCGTATGCCTTCTCGAGATCTATAAACACCATATGCAAGTTTTTGTGTGCACGCCTATGTTTCTCAGAGAGCTGGCGGAGTGCAAATATGGCGTCTGTAGTCCCACGACCAGGCATAAATCCGAACTGGTTTTGGTTAACTTCGCTTTCCTCTCGCACTCGTTTCTCTATCACTTTCTCCCAAACTTTCATACTGTGTGACATGAGCTTTATTCCTCGATAGTTACCGCAGTCTTGTACATCACCCTTATTTTTAAAAATGGGCACTAGTGAACTATTGCACCATTCATCGGGGATCGTCACCTCATACAATAACTTATTGAAGAATAAAGTCAGCCACAGACATCCATCTTCTCCCAATTTCTTCCACACTTCCACTGGAATGCCGTCGGGCCCTACGGCTTTCCCATACTTTATATTTCGTACCGCCGTTCTTACTTCATCTTTGGCAATGTCCTTCACTAAACCTACATTTACTCGTCCCTCATTTAAATTTCCAACTCCACGCATTCTCTTCATTCATAAGTTTGTCAAAATACACTTTCCATCGATTTCTTACTTCATCTTCTTTTACTAAAACTGTACCCTTTTCATCTTTTATACATCTCACATGTTTTACATCTTTCGTTCTATCTTCTCTTTCTTTCGCTAAGCGGTAAATTTCTTTTTGGCCTTTAGGTCCATCAAGGGCTTTAAGTAGTTGTTCTTGAGCCTGGGATCTAGCTATCGCTACCGCTTTTTTTCCCTTTTTACTTAATTCCTTAAAACTTACCTTTTTTGCTTCATTTTCACTTTCATTCCCTTTTTCTTTCTGCCAATCCTTAAAAGCATTCTTCTTTTCTTTAATCACCTCCTGTACCTCCTTATTCCACCACCATGTATCCCTATCAATAGCACTTTTACCTTTCGTTTCGCCAAACACTTCTTTTGCTTCTTTCCTGATACAACTTGCCATTTCATTCCAACACTCATTCACTGATTTATCCACCATATCTTTCATTATTATCATTTTATTTACCACTCGTTCTTTAAAGTTGCTTGCATATTCATTCTTCTCTATCAACCACCACTTGATTCGAGGAGGTAGGGGCTGTTGGCGTGTTTGCGGAACTACTTTGACAATTAAGTCGAGAGTGAGTAGTTTATGTTGCTTCACTACTCCTTCCCCTGGCAGCACCTTACAGTTTTTGACACAAAACAACCTACTCCTCCGGATAAGAAAGTAGTCGATCTGTGTCAAGTGAATACCACTCTTGTATGTAATTAGGTGCGGATCCCGTTTCTTAAACCAAGTATTCACAATCGCCAGGTTAAGGGAAGAAGCAACTTGTAGCAGTGTTTCACCGTCGCTGTTACGGGTTCCGTAGCCCCATCCTCCATGTAGTCTTTCATAGTCATCATTTACTCTTCCTACATGGCCATTAAAATCACCTCCTATACATATTTCCTCACTTTCTGGTATACTCATCATAACTGTATCAAATTCCTCCCAAAACTTTTCTTTCTCCCTGTCATCACATCCGCTCTGTGGTACATACACGCTGATCACATTTAGCACCAGACTCTCACATACTACTTTCACAACTATTATCCTGTCGTTCACTCTTTTCACGTCGGTCACTCCTTCTTTCAGATTAACGTCCAGTACTACACCAACTCCATTTCTTTTTCCATCACTCCCACTGTAATATAACTTATATCCTTCACCAATCTCTCTTGCACTTGCGCCCTTCCACTTAGTCTCTTGCAAACAAGCTACATTTATTCTTCTTCTTTTAAACACATCGGCTAATTCTCTTCCTTTCCCAGTCATAGACCCAACATTCCAACTTGCATATCTCAGTCTTACTTCTCTTTCGCTATGGGCTTGCGTCTTACGTCGCATCCACCCCCGATGCGACAACCCTTGTCCTCTTCCCACAGGTACCGGGTGCTGTCCCTGCGCGTCGCCTGTGGGGTACGTCCTAACTCTAAGTCGCTTTCTTTTTTTACCTGTCATGTTGCTAAAGGTTTTGGCTATGAGTTTTTATGACCGGCCGCCTGCCTGACGTCAATCCTCCTTGGGAATGTTATTGTAGGCGGTTTTCCCTCCGCCTGTTGGGTGCCTACTGCCTACCAGTGCCGGTTGTTATGCACCAGGCAGTCTCCCACGGTCGCCTTCTACGACAGCCCTGGGTTGAGTTAGGGCTGGCACATTCTATATTTTTCTTTCGCTCCCAGGCCAGCATAGAAGCTATGTAAAAACCTATGAACCTATGTAAAAACACTAAATATCTTGCAAATAGTATTTTGCTGCATGTTAATAAGCACCACTGAGGCAACTGGGGCCACCGGAGTTTGATTCAATATGCTTGGCATTGTATACTTACATGACGTCGACGACTTACATCATACATAAGGAATACGTAGGTATTTACTATATATACTATATAGTAGGTAACTACTCAACAATAGTTAGCAAAGAAGTCAATAAGCTCACCATAAATTTATTCCCAAAATGTTGACTTACCAAGGCTGATTTCTGTTCTTACTCATCCTTCGAGCCTTTTTCCAACTTAGTTGGCTTCGGCTTTCCAGTCTAACTGCGATGCGGCTGAACTTTGATGTTTTCCGTGGAGCGACTGCCATCTGACCTCCACAACCTATGGGCGTATTTACAATTTTTTGCAGTTAGACCGGTCGGATTTTGTTTTAGGACTCCAAATACCCGTAATGACTGATATAGATGTTCGTCGAACAACCGGGACCGACGGCTTAAGGTGCTCTCCGAGGCACTATTTATTTCTATGTTCTTACTATTTTCGATATTATATTTTAAAATAAACCTTCATTATTCGATTCAACCCGTTCTAAGTTCACTCCCGTCAACATATAAATATAGTACAGCGATTGGTAACACTTCCTACTCGCAAAGATTGTTTACATTATTAGGTCTACAAAGCGCCTTACACTTTTCTTTACGACCTTTCTGTACTATGGGCATTTAAAGTGACAATTTATGTGACATTGTCCCTCTGTATTTTAGTATCAGACCTAACGTATGTATAAAATAAGTACTGAGCTAACGAGAGTGTATACAAATGGTAGTGGAATGTTAAGAGTAAATTGATGACTCGATTCTGTAGCTCAAGAAGTACCTACACGCAAAATAAATACATAGTGATAGTATTTTAAGTAGAATTATAGCTTTGCTTGAAGTCTTGAAATCATTATTATTGCATCGTGTTAACATTATTTTAGTTTGGCACAATACTGAGCCTTACTTCTGCTTAATTAGACATCTGATACAAATTTATCACTTAGCCAGAAGTTATTTCAATCATCTACTAACACTGAAATACATACGATTTTAAGTACTTAGTTAAGGTTTTCTCTTTGTTAACACAGACCATTTATCTTAGTAAATATAAATACCCCAGAGGCAAAGAAATAAATGTGCCTTTCCGACAAAACAAATTAAGACAATTTCAAATTAACAGACTCCACAGTCTGATATTTGTGAGCCAGGAATGTAGCGAAATAATTTCCTCACGTTGAGAGAAATATGACTGAACTACAGTGAATACAGACACTATTTTTGCTTTTCTCTTAAGTTTTACAGCACAATAAAAGAACATAGGGAAACGAGCGAAAATTCCCAGTGCATTAAAGTTGAGACATGGTAACTTATTATACTATAACAGATAGTGACGTAATAGTTACGCGCGCACACGAATGACTCTTGAAAGCTGAAGAACCCCTTTTGCTTGGTTTGAGGCCCCTCAGTCCCCTTCGTAGTAGAGCGGGGTCCCTAATGAGTCGCCGGAGCACTAGAGTTGTAGGTCGTCTTGTGTTCAAACTTCGTTCCCCTGCACTACACGGTTGCTTCATGCGGAAAGAGCAGGAAGAATTTTCTTTGTTTTGTTTAAGCGTAAACATTACGGAAAGGTAGAATTATTTATTAAAACTGGAATAATGACCTGCTCATAAAGAATTCTCTTAAGAAAGTTGACTGCTTTGATGGCGTGGTCGGTAGTGCATTGGCTTACGACTCCGTAGTCGCGGGTTCGATTCCCGGGTCGAATGAAATACTTGTGTGATCCATTAAATGACTGTTTCGGAGTTTGGGCTTTTAAATTTCTATTATCTATACTATGTATGTATTCAGAAATATATAAGTATAGTTGTCTATATTCTATACCACAAGCTTATAGCTTAGTTTGGGCTAGATGACGTTGTGTAAGAACGTCCAAAATATTTAAAAAAATTTGGTGCTGCTTGACTTCTGTGAGATAATGCAAGTTACCCTTATTACCAAAAATACTTTATTCTTAACTAAAACGCAATGTTTTCAAGCAATGTTAAATAGAATGGAGGATGAAAGTAGTCATGAGCAGGAATGCCCCTATTCGTTTTAAGGACACCTCTAAATTGGAATTAGAGAATCTTTTAATGTGAGGAATGGACTAGTGCAACTCGCACGTAATTTTATTGTCAGTATACAATTATGATGTAATTGTTATCTACTAAACTACTGCTTCTGCAAAATGTAAAAGCATATATATATATAACCTTAACTGCTAAGACAGAGGTCATATAAGCCTAAATTTTTAACATAATGAGTCATAGAATTTAGACTGCATTCGGTTTCATACTAAGTCCTGTTATCACACGGCGACGCAAAATATAAGTAATCGACATTTTGTAATTCAAGTAATTGGACAGCCCATAGAGTAAATTATTAAAAGAGGTATCCTTCTGTGGTATCCAAGAGGCCATCTATCGTAAGAGACTAAAACCTCAGATGAATCTACACCGGGGTCTAAAGCCATCACTCTTAATAATGAAGGATCACGATGCAGATTGATAAGCGAACCCTTGTCTATATTGAAGAGTTTAAAGTTTTAGATGCGCCTTCAGTTAATTATACTGGAGACTATACAAATAATACACAAGTACTACACAATAGTGTAAACGATTGCATCTGCCGATTAATGTACGAGGATAGTTATATTGCTTAGACTAACTTAGTATAACGTCTAAGTCTATATAGGTCCTTTAGGTCTTTTAAAAACATTGAGAGGTTACTAAGATGATTTTTTGATTTAAGTATCCGTTTGCTAGATATTTAGCTTGAAGAGAATGATTTTGCGAAAACAGAGCCCCCCGCCTCCCCTAACATCTAAGCGGCTGATGTGAAGAACCTGAAAAAAATCCCGATGGTAGTCCATGTACGGAACTTTGAAGGAAAACTATAGTGGATTAGATAGCTCTGTTAGTTCAAAAATTATAGAGGTGTTATGGGTGACTACGGAACCCTATTCTATGGGCGGCCCGACACAAACTTGGCCTGTTTTTTTCTTTAATTCCGCGGCCCAAGGCCCTCCTACGTACATTAGCGAGCGCCTCTGGTTAGCACTAGGAAGAATATCCAGTGGTGCCCTGCGAACTTTTAGTGCCTACTCCTTTGGTAAAATAGGAGTGTTAAATTTTGCCTACGGATTTATTTCAGTTATGAGACATGCTATTACCAAGTAGGACAAGAAAGTATTATTGGAATGCAAGGTTGTTATAGGAAGCCTTAGTAACGTGACGAAAAATATCGAGTTACTACTAACATCAATCGGATGTTAGTGCCTTGTAAATTAGTATAATTTTCTTTAGATAGCTGTTATTCTGCTAACCTACTAATAAATTTAAAAATATTCGAGTGTTTCTCAATATTATTAATGTAATATTTAAAACCTTTAATATCATAGTAAGATAGGAGAAGAACTTAATTTTTTTTAAATCATGAGTTATGTCAACAGTATAACGACTTCTAAAGCTTTATAACTCTACAATCTGTAACGTACTCATTACTTAAAAGGATTACAATTTTATCCTGAGAGGAGCGGACTATCGTCCACGGTACACGATCCTGTAGGCCCAGCTTAGTTCAGCACAGCTCCATAATGATTGATGCGTTGCGGATTTACATTAATGTAATTAATGACTCCAGTTGACATGGGTCCACTTTTCCTTCACTTATATATTTTGCTATTTCATGATGACTAAGAAGGTTCCCTTTTAAATTAGGAAGCGTACCATTTAATACAATCTACTTGTAAGAGTACAAAACTGTTGATGAAGAATTAACTGTTACTGAGGTAGCACAAAACAAACCGGTCGATGAACCAATTAATTAATATAAAAATTATATTCTTCTTATAAAGTATGAGTAATAATAAGTTAAATTGAAACACTTTTCTTTACAAAAACGTCGATCCCTATATCGTTAAAGACACGTGTCTCTACTTACGAAAACAGGATAAGGTGGTCGTTAAAATTTCTGCATGGGTCAACGCGAAGGATCTGTACACGAGGGTCCAGAGTCAGGGATCTAGAGACATCATTATCTGGCCAACTTTGTAAGATTTTCACATTATTATGCCTAACAATACACTGATAGGATTGAATAGAATATAAAAAAGAAAATTGACACATCAATATACACAGATTCACGAGATTCAATAACTTTTGTTGTCTCATGTGAATTCTGAATAAGTGACAGATTTATTTGATAGCAAAATGAAACCTTTGAAAAATACGTTTTTGCTTTCAAAGTGGGACCTTTAGAGATTTCATTTCAAATGAAATACTTTTGGAAGATTGTTGCCATTTAAAATACGAGTGAAGTAAATAAACTTGTAGAACAAAACTTACCATGGGTACACGGATAAAAATATTCATAGTAAAATAAGTTAGATTTGTAAGGCTTCGCCGGATTTTTGTAAAGCTTATTATAGATACAAAATCTGCTCTGAATCTTAAACTATGCCCATTTCTAGTTTTATTCACACTAGTGCTGTCATTTTACGCAATGACATTTTTGGATTGTGATCCGCCTTTACGGTGACGTGTAAAACATCTAACTCCGTATGCATAATAATGTGTATCGTATTGCCAGCTGAAAAAGAGATAGAAAGTATTATGGAAATGCCAATGCCAGTACAATCATTTGGTATATTTTATAAAATATACTCAGGGAGTTAAAAAAATATTTAGGTACATCATAAAAAACAACAAACCTACACGTTTTGAATGTAAAAAAATTTCAATACAACCTTCAAATGTACTAAACCAACCATTATGTTCAAAGATTAAAAAACAATATCGATCAAAACATATTAATAGATATAAAGTAAACCCCTACTTACGACGCGATTAATAAACGATCGTTCTCTAAAAACTGTGATCAAGTAAATGTTCCCAAACGTCGATCAATTTGACCGGAAAGAGGTGATTTTCGATGTCCATTTCATTATGGCAAGGAAAAAATTCTCATTTGAGACATCCACTCCACCCACACAAAGATGAAGCAGAACTACTATCATTATAGATACTCCGCCACTTTTGTCGGCCAACCAAATTTATGAAAATTTTATTTAATTAATTTTTATTAGCATCTCTAAGGCCTTGGGAAAGGATCCTTTTATATCAAAGATTCATTAGATTATAAATTTTTAATCTTGTTACCTTCTTTTTGTTTAAATAACAATTATATTACAATTTCTTTGAAATAATTTTAGATTTTTCACTAAGTACTTACTTAAAGTAGCTACCCTTAATTATTATAAATGAATAAAAGATTTAATTTAAAATATTCATTTCATACCAAGGAATTTTGAAGTTAAACTTTTTCTAGCTGAAGAACCTACAAGAAAATTCGTTTAGTCTTAAGAAATTAGCGTATATACATACAGAGAGACAATCAAAAATAATAAAAACAACCTTTTGTATTTATTTGAGTAATTTTTAGGGTTTTGGCGTACCCTTTGAGTACGCCAAAGGGTATAACGGAAACCCTATTACTGAGACTTCGCTATCTATCCGTCCGTCTGTCTTGCGCTGTATCTCGTGAACTGCGATAGTTGGAAAGTTGACATTTTCACAGATGATGTATTTCTATTGCCTCTAAATCCGCAAGATACAGGCAGAAATAGCAGGAACAACATACAAAGTGGTGGCAAAACGAAACTTCCCACAAGGAGGATGCCTATCCCCACTACTATGGTGCCTGCTCTTAGATGAATTAATAAAAAAGATAAACAGGATGCACATATACACGCAAGTCTACTCTGACGACGGCGTGGTCCTAGTGACAGGAAAAGGCCTCAGCGTCATGTGCGAAATCATGAACAGAGGCCTAAAGGAAGCATTAGCATGGTGCAGGAGTAAGGTCTTAGACCTAAACCCTGACAAGACCTAACTAGCCTTGTTCACCAATAAGACAAAAATAGGATGTGCTGTACCAGTGAGACTAGATAATCACGAACTGGAAAAAGTCAGGGAGGTGAAATATCTAGGAGTAACCCTGGACAGCAAGCTAACTTTCAAGACTCATATTAGCAATACATGTGCAAAAGCCAAAATGGCAATGATGCAATGTAAAAGGACAATAGGAAGAACCTGGGGCATAAAACCAGCAGTAGCATTATGGATTTATAAGGCAATAATTTTGCCAAGAATCCTACATGGAGCCCTGGTATGGTGGCACAAGGCTGCCATCGGGGAAAACAAACAAGAACTAGATGAAGCCCAAAGGCTTGCAGCGCTAATGACCACGGGCGCGATGAGGTCTACACCAACAGCCGCGCTAGAGATCATACTAGGGCTGAATCCCTTGGACCTAGAAATAAAAAGAAAAGCAACCGAACTATGGTTTAAACTAAGAAGCACTGGCCTATGGACCAGAAACTTCATGGACAAAGGTCATGCAAGTATAAGCAAGAACTACGAAGACAAATTGTCAATGATTCTATCCAATAACGACCTTATTAGGAAGGAGAGAATCTTCGACAAGAAATACAGAATACACAATAGATCCCAGTGATACTATCTGCTATACAGACGGTTCAAGAAAGGAATTGACTAGTCTATCCGGATCCGGAGTGCACATAACATGCAAAGACGGAACTGAATTAGACAGGTCAATACCCCTAGGAAGATTTGCTTCAGGTAGAGATATATGCCATACAGGAATGCGTGGAAATAATGGAATACTTAACCACAACAGGAAAGGTATATGCAGCGATAGCCAGGCGGCACTGAAAGCGCTTGACAAAGTGGAGACAACATCAGCAACAGTCAAGGAATGTAAGGAATCATTGTATAAACTGGCCGAGAACACCGACCTAATGATTGCCTGGGTCCCCGGGCATGAGGGAAACACAGGCAACGAGCGGGCTGATGAACTCGCCAGAGAAGGTGCTGATGAAAACTTTGTGAGGCCGGAACCCCGGTTGCCCATAGCGCACAAAATCGCCAAAGGAGTAATCAGCCATAGAGAAACAGCAGAAACCAACCAAAGATGGAAGACTTCGACTGGAATGAGACAGTCGAAAATCTTGATCAAGGGTATGGACAAGAGAACGACGAGTCATATCATGAAACTCTCAAGAGGAAACATGAGTCTCGCCATAGAAGTAATAACAGGACACTGTCGACTAAACAGACATCTGACAGTGATAGGAGTAAAAACCGACCTGAAATGCCCAGAGTGCATGGACAGCGATGAAACAAGCTTCCACCTGCTGTCAGAATGCCCCATGTACTCATTGACCAAATGGGAACTCCTAGGGTCGGACAGACTATACGAAGAAGACATTAGCAATCTGAAGGTGGAACAGATAATAAGATTTGTAAAGGACACAAGAAGATTCGACGGGGGACCGTGAGAGCTGGATCAACCATACTCTCCCCAAGGGGAGAACTGGGGAAATGGACGAAGTGGCCCGCAAGAACCGCGGGTGGATCGTCCGTCCGGCTGCCGGCGTCCCCGTTGGAAATAATAATAATAATAATTGCCTCTAAAAACAGAATATAACAAATATTTAAGGGGGCTCCCATACAACAAACTTGTTTTTTTCTTTTTGGTACGGAACCCTTTGTGCGCGAGTCTGACTCGCACTTGACCGGTTTTAATTAGTGGCAATAATTTTTTACTAAATTTATTAAATTAACCTTTACAGTTTCTACTGTTTCGTTTAAGTGTAGATATTCTTTAGAATCAGAAGAAAATCAATGAATCAGAAGAATCTTACTGAAATATACTTAGTTACCTAAATTTTATTACCGGAGTATAATAATTTAAAAATATTAAACGCTATTGACTTAGCCATATAATTTTATTAAGTATATTTTAAAATTAAAATAAAAACTTGATTGATATTTAATAAGCGACCGTTTGGCATCGTGCAGACACCTTACCCATAACAATAATTTGATCTAATAAAAAATTAAAAGCATTTTGAAAACATTATAATGATAACAACAGTATAATTGCTTAATGGCAACCCTAAATTGTGATTCCATATTATTTATTCATGAGACGAGCTTCGCTGATCTTCACATGCGAGCGTTTGTATCGAGACCCAAAATTACCTATCCCATTATGTCATCAACCGTTTTATGAATCTAAATTCTTTATAATATGAATTAAGTACTTTTTATAATGAGCTACGCTTACACCCCTCTCGATTAGCTGCAATAACCGTTTAACAATTTGTAGGTACGGGTAAAGTATGAATACATATTATCTTAGTCATCATCAATATTTTTTGGAAGCAAATTCTTGGAGGTCGATTTAGTCAACGAATATAGCTAAGTGGTATTTGATTACTGTGATCTTGTGGAAGGTGTATTTAGCCAAATCATTTTGCTTATTATAATAATGCATGATACCTTCGCAGAACTGAAATGAATCACTTAACCGATACGTGTCAATGAAGACCAGGTGCTGACAGACATGGTGAACGCCAAGAATTTATTATTTACCTTTAGTAGAAATTCCCTCTAGAACTTTCGCGCAATTTTAATCTCAGAGTAGTTCGCAGCTTAGTAGTTAAGCTTAAAGTCGATGAACATGACATGTTTACCCCATAGTTTACTGCTTAAGCACTGAAATTAGTCTGTAAAAAATATGGCATCATTATAGATCAAACACGAAAGTGTGAAGAAATAGGAACCAGTCATTCTACTCACTTACTATTGAATAGCAAAACATTGACCGTGATCTGCATTCGGTCGAGGTACATCCAATAAGCGACCTTTACCGAGAAGCACAACCGATACCATAAACTCAAGCACTTAATGATAGCGAAGTGCTAAGTAGAATATAATAACATACGCGTATTTGTGTCTAGGAGTCGTTAGACAACATCATATTCAATTAAAAAACAATTTTGTTGTGATGCCAAAGTCGCACGATACAAGAAGGGTTCAAAAAATTGTTACTAACATAACGGTGAAACAAAAGATAGTAATTTGTAATTCAAACGTTGAACACAACACATCAACATCGACACTAAAGTCGTTGGCCCGTAAAATTAAATGCTAATATAAAATATTATTTTCAACATTGAATGTTCTTAACAACATTATAATGAGAGACTCTGGAAATGAGATCGCTCGTAGCGATGACTAATTTGAGCAATTCGTGAATAGATCTTAATTTTTTTTCACTTTACGTACCCAATTTTGTACACGGAACTCGTATTGTAATTTGAAATGTAGTCATTAAATAAAACCACCTTTTTCATGTTATTATTAATTATGATATTATGTTTATAAAGTTAGCAAGTCTAACTACTTGCGTGATTGCTTGCTTTGTGAAAAAAATTATTTATTTAAAATTTTGCAAAAACTTTAAAGTTTTAAGTATTGCTAGAAAAATCCGATGTCATGTTTATTTTTAAGATTGTGAAATCCCTTTTGTCAAGTAAAAATAAAGATTCAATGAGATTTCACACTTGTGAAAGTTTTAGTGAACATCTTATTTTCTTTTCTGTGACAGACATGATTAAAGTTTTTACCAAGGGAAAAAGTTTTTTTATAAAAATAAGAAGTTACTATAGTACTTACCACTTACCTACCTAAAATACTTAACTTACCTTCGATTTTCTTATTTTGTGTGGAAGATTAGTTACTTGGTTTATTTAAAGTGTAAAGCAACTTAAAATAAAATTGCCTAAATCATGCACATGAGTTATTGGGTTTGAAATTTATAATTTTTATCGAAGTAATTTATTTCAGCCTCGGTACACTACAAGTAGACAGACGTTAGCGTGATTATAGTACTTATTGATTGCAATGACAACTTATCCTGGTAATTAACATGCCATCCGAAACAGAAATTACAAGAAATTTGTTTTTAATACCTACCTAAATACCTTATGAGATTGTGGTATACCGTATACATTATCAACATGCGACAGGAGTCTGTCATAACATTGAGAAATCCAATATCGAAGATACACACAAGTAAGTCAAGGTAGGAGCTTAAGTTGCAAGCTTGAGATGTGAAGCAAAATTGAGATAGCAAAATTGAGGATAGGTTTTTTGACCACTCCGTTCCTCGGAGAGCACGTTGAGCCGTCTCGGTCCCGGTCGTCATACAAATATCTATTAGTCACAGTCGTTAGGGGTAGTTGGAGCTCTGGCTGCCTTCACACTAGCGTTTATCTAGCGTAGACGTTCGATGAAAGTACGCGCAGCGCAGACGCTGCGACAACGCAACGCAGGCGTCGCGTTGTTGGAACGTTTCCTCTGCAGTTAATTGAACGCTGCGTTAGCGCGGCGCAGATGTCACACAATTTTGTTGTCGTTTCGGTATAATCATTAACAAAATGGATTCCGACGAGGAAACACAGTGATGGCTTGGCTTTTAAAAAGAAAATTAGTGCGAAAACGAGAAAATAAAAGGATTTGGGAGAATCCATTATGGAGTGTACGAACAAGTGAAAATGATTATTTTGTGCTTTATTCTAAACACTTTTGTTTTTTTTTAATTCCACGGTTTGAGGCCGCGGCCGCTCTAACGTCCGTTGCCGGGCGTCTCTGGTTACTAGCAGAGGGTATGTCCAGTGGCGCCCGGCGGACTTTGACCACCTCTGTGGTCTCTGCAGGTGTTTGGTCGGGACGAGAATCCCGCGTCGTTGGGGTAGGGTTTTATCCCGCGTCAGTGAGTGAATCTGGTTGTGTGCTATGGGGCAAAGGCCCCGCAGCACGCAACCCTTCTAGCCTGCATCTGTAAGGACGGCGGGTGGCGATCTCGCCGTCCTTAGGCCCCGATCATGGAGGTCATTAGTCTTGTGCGTATTCGCAGAGTCTGGGGCGCCCTGGCCGCCGACTACGGAACTTGGCGGGGAGGGTACGCTCCCTCTCCCTCCCGGCCCCCTCCTTCGCGAGCATGACTTGGTCGCAGAAGGACACGGCCGCGTTCTACTACTCAAGCAAGCAATGAAGCATGGTCCCCAGCGAGAGGGTATCCACGCCCAGACCCACTACGAGGTCCCGGCGCTGACTCGCCCACGCTGAGCACTCCACCAACGTGTGAAGTGCGGTGTCGTCGTCGGAAACCTCGCAGTGTTGACACCGGGGTGTGACCTCACGATGCATGCGAAACAGATAGCTACCGAAGCATCCATGCCCGGCAACGATCTGCGTCGCATGGTACGTGAGGTCACCATGCGGCCTCTGCAGCCAATCGTCCATGATCGGTCTCACCGCCGCGATGATGGTGGTACCCCACTTGGGTTGCTCAAGTCGCACCCTCCATGACTCCATGAGATCCTGGCGGAGTTGGGACCGCTGCTCCTCGAATTTTCGAGACGCAGGCCTGTGGTCCCGCTCCAGCGCCTCCTTGCGCCATTGGAACAATACACACATAAACACACCCGCGGCCCCTTGCAATGATCGCAAGGCGCGAGCTGTCTGCGGTGGACCCCCCGAAGATAAAACAGGCCGAGCCGTCCTCGTCCACCGGGCTTCCCGGGTGGTCGTAGTACGGCTCGGCGAGGAAAACGAAGGCCACCAAGAAAGCAGCCAAAGCCGCCGCGGCGAAGGCGCCGAAGAAGCCCCGCGCTCCTCGCTCCACAGCCGTCATCCTTACGGTGACGACGGAGGGTGTGGAGAGGGTTGTGGGGTACGCTGATGTCCTGAGGCAAGTTAAAGCCTCAGTCGACTTCTCAGCCCTCGATATCCAGGGGGGTCTCCGGTACAAGACGACACGCACCGGGGCTTGCCTCCTCGAGGTCTCCGGCGCCTCCAGCGGCCCAAAGCTGACGCCCTAGCAGCGCAGCTTAGGGACGCGCTGGGCGCAGAAGCCGTCCGCGTCACCAGACCCACCAAATGTGCTGCATTGCGCGTCTCCGGTCTGGATGACGCGGCCACGACGGAGGAGGTTATTTCCGCCATCGTGGAGGCGGGCGGCTGTCCCCGTGACCAAGTGAAGGCTGGAGAGATCTCCTTCAGCCTCACTGGCCATGGCACGACAGTCGTCCAGTGCCACGTCGCGGTGGCACTGAAAGTGGCGGACGGACGAGGCCTCCTCATAGGGGGCTGCCTAAAGGCGCAGGTGCACCTCCTTCGTGCCCGGGAAACCAGATGTTTCCGGTGCATGGTGGTGGGGCACGTTGGAGTGCAGTGCACAGTGGAAGTCACCGTAGGCGATCGGTGCTGCGACGTGCCTGCGACGCCCCGCCGCTTGCTTTAGATGCGAGGCGGAGGGCAAGACTGCGGACCACCGGGTTGGCAGCACAACCTGCGCCGCCTTGAGGCCAAAGCCTCGTCCGTCCGCTGAGAGCGGTGGGGGTGCCGTTTCTGCACGGCCAGTTGTTTCGCGGCTGGATGCTGATATGGACGTCCATTAATGTCTGACGCCCATATCCGCATCCTGCAAGTGAATTTGAACCGTTGCCGCGCTGCTCAGGATCTTCTGTACCAGAGCATCTGGCAGTGGTCCATAAACTTGGCCGTGGTCGCCGAGCCGTACTACGTCCACCCGGGAAGCCCGGTGGATGAGGACAGCTCGGCCTGTTTTACCTTCGGGGGGTCCGCCGCAGACAGCTCGCGCCTTGCGATCATTGTAAGGGGCCGCGGGTGTGTTAGGCGGACTATGATGGGTTGGCAGTCGTGGCCACCTACATCTCGCGGACACTGGACGACACTCAGTTTGAGCTATGGCTCACTGAGCTCAACGTCGTCTTCGCTGCGTGCCGTCCTCGCCCTGTCCTGCTCCTGGGAGACTTCAACGCCTGGAGTGTGGCGTGGGGCTCCCGGGAACCCAGGGACAAGGGGAGGCTTCTTGAGGACTGGACCAGAACTCGTGGTCTGAAGGTCCTCAACCGAGGGAATGTCGCCACTTTCTGGCGGCGGGGGACCAGCTCGGTCGTGGACGTATCTTTCGCGACTTCTGCCCTCGCCGCCCGTATTACTGGCTGACACGTGGAGGAGGGTGAGGAGACGCACTCAAACCATCGGTACATATGGTTCGATGTCGTCCCCCCACCCAACCTCCCACAGCCGGTAGAAAATCCCCCGGATCCGCGTTGGGCACTTCACCATCTGGATCGGGAGGCTCTCCTGGAGGCATCCATCGTGCAGGCCTGGATTCCGGCACTGGACCGGCCTGCCGATGTGGATGCCGAGGCGGAGTAGTTCAGGAGAGCCATGTCGCAAATCTGTGATGCGGCGATGCCTAGGGTTACGCCCAGACCGGCAAGGAAGCAGGTGTACTGGTGGTCGCCGGAGATTGCACAGCTGCGCGCAGCATGCATCTCCGCCCGCCGCCAGTACACCAGGATTCGCCGGAGGCATCAACCCGAGAGGTGGAGCTTTATCAGGCTTACAGGGAGGCTAAAGGTAATCTCCAGGAGACAATAAAGCGGGCCAAGACGGCGGCCCGCGAGGAGCTCCTGGAGACCCTGCAGCAAACGTTCCTTGTTATGACGTTATATTTAAATTCAGTAAAGTTAACATAAACACTATCTTAAAAACTTTTAAATCTTTAAATATCAAGAAAACAGCTGACCTCTGGTGCATCTGTGTGTATTTAGTAAATTTTTTTATTGAAATGGTTGCTCCTGAACTAGTAATAATATTTAATAATTGTGTTGATAGTGGTGTTTTCCCTGATTTAATGAAATCTAGTAAATTAATTCCCCTGTTTAAATCGGGTAGTACTTCAGATCCGTCCAATTTCCGTCCCATTTCTGTACTACCTACATTTAGTAATTTTTTTTTTTAAATTCTGCTTAATCAAATGCAAAATCACTTTAACGTTAATAAACTAATAAACTATTACATACTAAAGAATTCGGTTTCACTCGTGGTCGGTCCACCACTGATGCCGGAATTAAATTAGTAGAGTGTATATACAGGGTCTGGGATGAGTCATATGATGCTTATGGTGTATTCTATGACTTATCTAAGGCCTTCGATTGCGTTCAGCACCAGACTTTATTTAAGAAAATTGATCATTACGGAATCCAGGGGACCGCCTTGAATTTCGTCAATTCTTACTTAAGTGATAGGGTCCAGAAAGTAGTGATCAATTGTAAACGATCACCTGGTTCTCCTGTAGCAATGGGGGTACCACAGGGTTCAATTTTGGACCTTTTCTTTTTCTAGTATATATAAATGATCTCCCTCACCTCATAAGAGACGACCACGAGGTAGTTTTGTTTGCTGATGACACTTCTTTAATATTTAAAGTTATACGTGGACAGCGCGAACTTGACGATATAAACATTGCCTTCTCTAAGATAGTCCATTGGTTTTGTGCTAAAAATTTATTATTAAATGAAAATAAAACTAAATGTGTAAGATCACCTTATCTAATGTAAGACTTGTTAAAACCAGTGTTAAGGTTAGGGATGATATAATAGAATTGGTCGATGACACTGTCTTTCTGGGCATAACGTTAGACTCCAAATTGCAATGGGGGCCTCATATCGGGAAAATTTCAGCCAGGCTTAGTTCTGCAGCCTATGGTGTCAAAAAGATCCGACAACTTACAGACATTAAAACGGCGCGTCTTGTCTACTTCAGCTACTTCCACAGTATCATGACATATGGCATACTACTGTGGGGTAACGCTGACGATATTGAATGCATCTTTGTGTTGCAGAAGAGGGCTGTCCGGACTATCTATGGAATGGGGTCTCGGGAGTCATTAAGAGATAAGTTTAAGCATATTAACATCCTTACAGTGTATTCACAGTATATTTATGAAATTGTATTGTATATCCACAAGAACAAAATTAAATTTATGAAAAATTGTGATAATCATAATCTAAACTTAAGAAATAAGGATAAACTGGCGGTTCCTAAATTTAGGCTTCATAAAGTGAGTAATTCTTTTGCGGGGAACTTTATTCGAATGTACAATACATTGCCAACCAAAATTGCAAATTTATCTGTCAATAAATTTAAAAAACTAATAAAAAGTAAATTGTACCAGAAAGCTTATTATAGTATTAATGATTTCTTAGATGACAAGGCTGCCTGGTTGTAACACGAATTGCTCCTTTCTAAATAACTCTGTATTAGATTTAAGATGAAATATTTTGAAAAAAAGCTGAACTGAGTTTCTTGAGGGCTCTTCTCAGTCTCGTTGCATTTTGGAACCCTCGGTAGAGTCACACCAACTTTGACGAATCTAAATAATTTTCTAAAAATTTCAAAGATAAAAACGTTATTTTATTTTATTTTATTTTATTTTATACCCTCTCGCTGGAGATCATGCTTCAAGCCATGGTCTCCAGCGGGAGTAGGTGGAACGCGGCCGTGTCCTTCTGCGAGCAAGTCGTGCTCGCGAAGGAGGCGGCTGAGAGGGAGAGGGTGCGTACCCTCCCCGCCGAGTTCCGTAGTCAGCGGCGAGGGCGCCGCAGACTCATCTATGCCCAAGACCATCGACTTCCATGATCGGGGCCTGAGGACGGCGGGATCGCCACCTGTCGTCCTTACAGAAGCAGGCTAGAAGGGTTTCGTGTTTCGGGGCCTTTGCCCCATAGCACGCAACCAGATTCACTCACTGACGCGGGATAAAATCCTACCCCAACGACGGATTCTCATCCCGACCCAACCCCCGCAGAGACCACAGAGGTGGTCAAAGTCCGCCGGCCGCTACTGGAAATACGTTCTGCTTGTAACCAGAGACGCCCGGCAACTGACGTTAGAGCGGCCAAAAAAAGGAAAAAAAAGTCAACCACACTGGCACACTAGGCCATAAAAAAAATAAGTCTAGCTCCACACATGGAGCATGTCAATACTTGCAGTAATAAATTGAGTTCTTAATGACTTTGGGTATAGTCAATCAAAATATCGATAATGCGTGCGGAACAACTCCAGCGCTTAATTGTTTTATTGCACCGTGTGCCAGTTTGTTTGACATTACCCGAGATATTCAAGTATAAACCTACCTTTGTTCACTTTTTTATTTCAAAGTTTTCGTTGAAAAATCATCAATAAATTGATTACAAACTTCTTCCCATGTTTTTCTTTTTAAAATGCGGTTGCTATACTCATTCAAGGAATGTCCCACATTATAGGACGTTCTTGTATGGCATGAATAAACATTTCGATGTCAAAGTACTTTCTGTTGTTGAACTCATTTTACGTCGTATTACTTGGGGCGCTTGTCTACGAATGAACGAATCAACGCGGGGCGCGGGTGGCGAGGAGAGTCGGATGCGAACAGGATTGTACATGACACCGCAGTAACGTGGCGCATGCGTCGCGAGCGCGCGACGCTAGTGCAGCGTACTGTGCGCATACATTCATCGAACGCCTACGCTGGACAAACGCTAGTGTGAAGGCTCTTAAGACAAAAATCCGACCAGTCTAACAACATAACTTTGATTTCGCCCATGGGTTGTGTGTGGAGGTCAGATGGCAGTCGCTTCACGGAAAATATCGAAGTTCACTCGAATCGCAGTAAGACTGGAAAGCCAACCCCAACTGCGTTGTGAAAAGAACTTTCATTATTATATGAAGAAATCTATTTGTGACTCGTTACGCTAAGTTTGTAAGAATACGCTAATCACAGGATGATATAGTAAAGATAATAAAGGTGTCCAACATGTGCAGCGTCCACTTAAAATGATGGCGTTCGAACATAAATATTCTTATACTGGTATAAAAGTGGTGCTTAGTAGTAGGTAATGGTTATTTAAAATTTGGGCGAAGATTATGCACATTTTTGAGAATGAATCTGTAGGGTTTGAAGTAAATCCATATTTGATAAAAGGTTACAAAACAAGTAATAGCGTATTATAAAAAAAATCGAATCGATTATCTACTATGAAAATACGACACTAGATAAGTATACACCTTTATGCTATCTGCAATATTTATGATAAAAACAAACAAGGCAATAGCAAAGCAAAGCAAGATGAGTATTAATAACATTATTTGCGATTGAATTAACTACGAAAATTAAGATAATTTTAATATACATTTAAAAAACTCCAACGATATCTTACCACTTCACGTCGGCGCAAACTGCCGATTATCCAGGTTATATGACCATTGTAAATCATGTAACACTTAGGTTTTTTAGGCTTCGAAGGGGCTCGTATGAACTATTGAACTATAAAATTGAAGTATTGCCTATATCGTATAAAAGGGCTCCATATCTCGTTATGTACTTTCAACAAAGAAGGCACCGTCGTAAAAATTGCAAATAAGCCAGTTTTTATTATAGCTGGTTCGGCCATAATGAGATAGATAGACGGACAAAATTTATTGTTGTTAAAATGAGTTATATCAAATTTCTATATTAAATATTTTAGGGGTTCGGTACTTAGGATGCCTGTGGTCCTTTTTATTAAACCTTTTTGCACCAGTGTTAAATAAAACATCATTTTATACCATATAATTATACTTAAATCTGTAACATCAATCTATAATCTGGAACATATTATATAATCTCAGCCATAATATTGGGCTGGGAAAATCTAGCAAAAAAGAAAGACTGTAGCCATTGACTCGAAGAAGAAGAAGCCATAATATATAATAATGAATTCCTTTTCCCACTGTTCCTGTACATGAATCATTCGAGGTGGTCAGAAACATTTTCAATTTATTAAAATTCCGATATATCATTTCTTTCTTCTCTTCGAAAACTCAAACCACAATTTATTACCAAGCGTCACCACAATTATTCGATTACCGTCCACACCAATATGCGTTCATCACAAACTCGGACAGTTCATTTCGCACATTTACACGGCACTTTACCACACTTTATTGCACTATGCTTACGAGGTTTTTATTTCATACGCATATTTCTGTGTGTTTCATTATAGGGATAGCCAGAAAGGAATGTTCACATACCATCTGTTATTTTGTTAGTCTCACGGAACAGTGCTCACCGCGTCGCTAACACGAACTCAGCATCTCTAGGAAACAGAGATGTTTCCTAGAGATGCCGAGTTCGTGTTAGCGACATTGCCGATGCCGAGTTCGAGTGCAAAAATATTAGACCCTCAGCTTTTGGGACAAAAAGTTTTTGTGCGAACTGCAAATTTTTATCACGTTATTTGGGTTTTTTGCTATGAATATGAAGTATGTTAAGAATTATTATTAATATTTATGAGTAGGTACTCATAAATATAAACTTAAGTAGGTAGGTTTTTTTTTTTTTTTATATTGGGTTCGTCAAATTGACGCCGCCCTCCTGGTGGTAAGTCGTGACGACGTCTAGCGATTGTGGGCCACTCTCACAGCGCACAATACTATAGAGAGTGGCCCTCAACTTGACGACCTACTGATGTGCCTCTTCACGCTCCGCTTAAAGAACCCAGGGTTATATGTGGGAGGAAACACGTGCACAGGCAGTGCGTTCCAGGCCACTATCGTTCGGCAGAGAAACGAACGTTTAAAACGTTCGGTTCTCGCGAACACGCTATCCACTGTGTGGGGGTGGTATCTCTGCCCGGCACGCGTTGTTCGGGGTCGGAAGGAAGAGGGTGGGATCAGATTGAAGAGCTCTTCAGAACACTCGCCGTGGTAAATACGAATGCGGCCAAGGAAGCTATTGTTCGGCGCTGAGCTAGCGGCTCAATGCTTCCCGTTACCTCCGGACAATCTATAATACGGATAGCCCGTCGCTGCATAGCGTCGAGAGCGTCCAGCAGATACTTCGCGGAGCCGTCCCAGAGGTGAGAGCAGTATTCGACGCAGGGTCTAATCTGCGTCTTGTACAGCAGACACCTCTGGTGCGGTGTAAAGAATCGCTTTACCTTATTCAGTATTCCTAGTTTCCGCGAAGCTAGCCCTATACATCTTTCGATGTAGTTTTTATTATTGAACTCTCGACGAACGTCTATGCCAAGGATGTCAAGGTTGTCCTTCATTGGTAATAATGCATTCTGAAGAGAGGGTAGGGGAATAAAAGGAGATTTCTTCGCTGTAAATGCACACGCCTGTG